>PYAF01006013.1:1025835-1052399 GCA_007407185.1 Glycine tomentella | reverse complement strand
ATTTTGGTGTCTTTACATATCTGTCAGCTACCTCTCTTAAAAACCATTTGCCAAGCACCTAAGAGAGGCCTGAAAAATATAGTTGAAGATAAAAATAAGATTGATTTCTAGTGAATGTTCTTGAATGGTCAATACACAGTTACACACACTCAGTTAAATGGTATATATATATATATATATATATATATATATATATATATATAGTGTGTGTGTGTGTAAGCATTGTGTAGCATATGTGGTGAGTGATTTTAATAATATTAAAGTTTTCTTTTTTTATTCGCAACTTTTTAAGGATTATGCAAAAAATGTTTGTTGAATTTGTTATTTTAAAAAAAAAAACATTCTAAGACGATTCTGCAAAACACCGTCTTAGAATACCTATTTTATTTTTTAAAAAATAACATTCTAAGACGGTTACTTTAAAATCCGTCTTAGAAGGTATCAACTTTTCAGGACACCATTATCAAAGATGGCTTTAATAACCGACGTAGAAAGTGCTTCTCGTAGAGTATTTTTGACGGAAAAGTCCGTCGGAAATTTCCCACGAGCCATTATCGACGGATTTTTTCGTCGGAAATTACCGACGGAAATAAAATCCGTCGTAAAATCGATTTTCCCACGGATTTTGGTTGTTACCGACGGATTTTTTCCATCTGAAATTTCGTTTTTTTTTGTAGTGTGCGTTATTATAAATCTCTTGATGTTATTTTTGATTTTTACAAATAAAAAAAATTATCAAATCCACAACTTGACTATGAGATCATGTAAGATAAAATCAAACCACCATAGTTAGAAATCCATAGTGAAGTATTGTGAATTAACATATAACTTAATAAAGAAAAGCTTAATGTGTGCAAAGACATCTACAAGAATATAAATATATATATATATATATATAAGAGAGAGAGGAAGGATCAATCTTACATAAAAGGAAAGATTAAGTTACTTTAAAGTGTTGTTACTTTTCATCCTTAATTATCTTTCATTTTTTTGTAATTTAACTGTTAAAAGTGAATTACTCTTCATCCTTCCATATATATATATATATATATATATATATTTATTGCTTTAATTGTATATCATTAATTACAAAGCATTCAATGATAAACGAAATAGACTTTGAAATTCAATGATAAAAACCAAAAAGATCAAATTAATTACGAAGCATTCTGTAACATAAAAACAAACAAATATGCACCGTTTACATCACATGATGTAAGTTTGTTGGGACACTCAATTTATTAAGATAAGTACAAAGAAATAACTATCACTACAATGGAAAGTTTGACCCCAGCACATGCATGCACCATAATTAGGCTCTAAAATCACATATTTATCACAACCACCAATCATAATTATCACACGACGATCATATACTCTTATTGTTATCCTTTCGACTTCTGAAGATTCCCGTTGGCAGACATTTGAGATTTACGAAATCGCCTCTGTTTGGATAGTCGTTCCGCAAACCTGATGAAACAAAATTAATTAGTTAAGCGTGAAACCGTTACTTAAAATAAGGCACATTAAAATAATCATAAAAAATTTAATAGTTAACAGTGTTCCCATGCCATGGGTATGGATTTTGTACAGTTAGAAATTAACTTCTTAGTATAAATATTAATCCTTTATTTTTCATTATAATTATCGTCTAAAAGAAAAATAATTTTATTAAAATAATTGTTATTTTAATTTTTTAATGTAATTAATTATTTTACTTATATTTTTATAATATCAATGATAAATAATAAAAATTATAAATAAATTAATAATGCTATAAGATTAATTTTATAAAATTATTATTATTATTATTTATTAATTTATTTATTATTATTTAGTTTATGTAAAATAATGTAGGACGATAATTATTTTAGGATGGAAGGAAAATAAAAGTAATTTTATCCCTATAATATGAGTATGATGATTACTCAATTATATTTATATATATATATATATATATTAATTTCTTATATTAATAAGTTTTTTTGGTTATATATATGGGATTTTAATATACCTCTTCAAGGCTTCTTCGTTTGTTTCATCAGAGTTAACTGGTTCGTGAACGCGACTGTGTAAGTTAATCCTTGAAACTGGTTTCTTTAACAATGATTCCCCAACTTTGACGAGATCATTCAAATTCTTCTCCATGGCCAAGTCTACCGAAGGCATGTCCCTAGTTAATGTATCGTCCTACAAAAAAATTGAATAGACTTTATATTAGAATAACATATTAAAGCGGGATTCATACCATGAGAAATTTGGGCACGCTCTGTCTCAGCTGACACTTTCTTTATAATACATTTTAGCTGTAATTGACTTGAAATTTATTAAAAATTATCAATTTTATGGATCTCACTTATTATTAATAGTTTCATCTCTTAATTTAAATATGAGATCTATCAAATTAAAATAGACGAATTTCAGTCAATTAATCACTCAAGAGAGTATTCCATTGAAAGAGTGTAAGATAAAGTGTTGATGGCATTCCGCTTAGTATCAATTATTTACACACACACACACACACACACATATATATATATATATATAATGTTCAGAATTGAGAGCTTGACAAAGAGAGATGTGAAAGTCAACCATGTCAGAACTTGCATGACTAAAGGCATCAATTAAAGGGGTGCCACCATTTGTTGTGGTTACCCAACTAAAGATGCCCCATTGAGCTGCCTCATCAGCACTGTATTTCATTTCCTTTTGCTGAGAACCTGTTCCCAACGAAATCACCAAAAATCGATCGTATTGCATTGGCTTCACATTTAAGTTGCCACATTGCCCTTCATGGCTAATTCGATTCGTCACTTCCGCCATGGCTACCAAAGCCAGGAAGGCCAAATTATATGATCAATTAATTAAATAGCTTAAGCTAGCTAGTTAATTAATTAATTTGTTAAAGCTATATATCTAGGTTATTTTAATTAATTGCAGCAAAGCACCGATACTTCAATTTGTTTGTTTCACATGTATCCGATACCAATATACATCCTTGGATGTTTAACCAACGTATCATATTGAAGGGTCCAAGTCTTTAAAAACTTTATGAAAATCTAATACAACTATATGAGACATAGAAACGTGTATAATATAGAAAAACAGAAGGTTTTTTTTTTTTTTTTATGAACCAAAAATGACAATTGTCGTCCTCTTTGTAGAAAATATCTCCCATATATCCACAAAGTGATGATGGGAAATGATTTCATTTAGGAATGGTTAAGATTGTTTTAATTAGTTTTAATTTATTCATTTGAATTAAATAGTTAAAACTCACTCACTATTTGAATTACTATAGTATAGGTCAATTGCGTACCGGATTATTTGCAGGGACGCCACCGTCTATAAGGTCGAATTTGCTGACACCGTGATGGGTTTTGGTTTCAAAGGAATGAGCTGGAAGATATGTTGGAGCTGCCGAAGTTGAAATGCATATATCCGACAATGATGCATTCAAATCGGGTCTCTTCTTCAGCTGTGATATCACATCATGAAAGAATATTAATCTCATGTAAAAGAAAAAGACAAACCACATATTATGTTATAGTATACTTTGATTTTCTCTTATAATACATATATATTATTAGAATCTTGTTGTTTATGAATTTTCAGCGGATTTTAAATAAAAATCTAAAAGAAAAAAAATAAACTTAATGTGAATTTTTCTGCAATATTGATTTTCAAATAATATTATCATGGATATGATTTTTTTTTTTCACAACAAATAAGTGTGATATATCTTATATAATAAATTAAATCTTAGGAAGAGGGATGAATCTGGAAGCTGGAAAAGATGGCGGGTTGGAGGTGCTTGATGTCAAACGCAGGGATGACGACATTTGTCAATGTTTGGTGCAATTTTGTGTCTCCTAGTTTTTCCCTAATAAGCTTGTGTAAGTACTTCCCGATGTACTGTGGTCCAAACAGGGTTCTGCCGAACTTCAAAATAGGTGAGAATAAATTGTTGCATCAATATATTCGGAACATATTAGTGCATATTGACAGAATTTTTGTTATATAGAAAATGTTAGTTATTTAATTGTTAATTTTATTAGTGAAAGAGATTTGAATTTATAATCTTTCTGTTTCTTACGTTCAACTATATAGTCAATCTTTTCTTTTTAATCAGTAGAAAATAAAAATAATATCTAAAATTTATAATAATTTACACAAATTATTCAATCAATTGAGGTAAATCCATTCACACCACCAAGTTAATCTTAATTATACCTCCTACTACATATTGATAGAACATATACTTTGACTGATTATTTGATTTGGTGAAGTTTATGGTTAGAGTATGCTACTTACTTATTTTGTGGGAAGATTTTAGGGGTATGCTCAAGGTAGAAATCCTTAATATCTTTGGCTGCATACAAGGGTCGGTTATTTTCATTTGGAGCAGTGAGCATTGCAGTCACTAATCCTCCAGTACTTGTTCCCGCAATCACATCAAAGTAATCTGCCAATCTTACATGCTCATCATCCAGCTTCTGCATATATATGCCCCATAATTGACATTAATTAATTAAAATGTTAACTAAGCTAGAAGGCCTAGAGTAAATTAAAATTAATTTATATAGTACTTTTTAAGTATATATCAAAATTTATTTACTTTTAAACCCTCTCTTTAATGATATTGTTTTTTGAATGTGTACCTATTTGGTTAGCATTTTACCTGAAGCTCAGATTCGAGGAAACCAAGTATAACTCCTGGAATAATTCCCCGAATGCCACCACCTGACTAAGCACGGTAACAAGTTGCCCATCATCACATTTGCATGAAGTTGGAGATACAAATCCTTTTGTTGCTTCCATTGATGAGTTGAATTGATGGATTTCTAAGAGAGAGAGAGAGAGAGATGGAATGTCTAGTTTTACAAAGGGCAAAGAAAACACTTAATTAAACTCTTAAACAAAGCTTATTGCTATTCAGAAATGTCTGGTTTCGTGGCTTAATTTGGTGAGGACTGAGGAGAATTAAGCTGTGTGTGTGTGTGTGTGTGTATATATATATATATATATATATATATATATATATATATATATATATATCAACCATACAAAATAAATATGCAGAGTAATTAATTAAGTTTTTATTCCCTTGCTTTTAGCGTGTTAAGTTAATTTCCTGGAAACGTGCATGGATAAGATCGTTTTCAACAAGAGCTAGCTATTGAGTACTTCGACCCTTTCATTATTTTAATCAGCTTTCACGTGTTAATCGTATTTTCTGGATACGGACATGCAAATCAAGAGTAAAGACATCCATCTATTTTCTGGGAGACGAAATTAATATTCAAACGATTCAAAAACAAATATATATTCATGAAACAACTCAATTTAGAGTAACGTTATATCCTTTTACAAATTTTATTATTCTATAAAAAAAAAAAGTGCTGAAGATACATAAAATATGAAACACAGTTAGTTAATCATAAAAAAGAAAAGGCTTAATTGAAAAATACTATAGTATATTTTTTTGCCATCAAGATATTGATGTAAAGTATTTATCAACAATTTTGTTTGTTGAGGATTAATCTCCATAAAAAAAAATTAACTAATTACCTTTAATAAGATTTATTCTCCCAATCAATCATATTTTTTCCATTTACATAATCACATTACTTAAACTTGATATTTTACTTTAAAAAATTGACTAATTTTGTTCTACCTTTTTATTTATTATTCTTTATATATTCTTTTTGTTTCTCTCATTATCTCATCTTTATTTTTCTTATAATTGTCTGTGAACCTCCAATGTGTTTCGAACTTTTAGTGTATGAGTGTAGCTTTGAATTTATGAGTCTAAACACATTCTATAGAAGTTTTTTAATATTGATCGATGTAAGGTAAAATTAATTCTTCTTCTCTAATCACTAAATATATATTTGATTTAATACCGTAGTTTTCTATACTTATCACTTTATTAGATATCTCAATAATTTCTTTACTCAAAATATAAATAATATATATATATATATATATAACAAATATGACTAAATCAAGATACTTGATAACATTAAATAAGACTAATTATAAGATCTGTTGTACAAGGGTAACTTGGATATTTCACTTTGGTTTGTAGGTAATTTTAATTAGGATTTTTGTTATGTGAAATCAATTGTTAGTTGTTGTGTATAAAAGGTTTAAAAACTTATTCTGTTAATATATGAGAGATGATTCTTGATCTTAAAATTAAAAACATTGAGGTGATTATAGATCAAGAAGATCAAGCAATCATCCTTCACAGTTCTTTGCCCGATTCTTAATTATAAGCAATTTGCAGACACAATGATGTTTGGAAGGGAGTCACTAACAATGGATGAATTTAAACAAATGTTGACCAAGAAGGTTGATCCAAAAGAAACAAATGTTGAAATGTTAGATCTAACAACAATAGGACGTACAAAAAAGAACAATTTCCAGAAGAAGGATAGATAAAGGTCCAAATCACAACAAAAACAACAGAACAAGAAGGTGTGCTATCTTTGCAATAAAGAAGGTCACTTCAAGAGGAGCTGCTGTGAAAGAAAATCAAAGGAAAAGCCTCAAGATAAAGGAAACACAACAATGGTTGATGGGTATGAAAGTGCTGAAGTTCTAATAGTTGCAACCAAGTAAGCACGGAAGGAGTGGATACTTGATTCAGGTTGTTGTTTCCACATGAGCCCGAATAAGGAATGGTTCGAAACTTATAATGAATAAAGAGTGTTAATGTAATGTTTTTTCAAATTAAAAGAGTTAGTGTAAGTATAAAAAAAATGAAAGAAATAAAAAATTGACAAAATCTTAGAAAATATTAGTATAATTTACTCTAATTTATAAAATGAGTATTTTTTATATAAGCCATGTGATATAGGTTAAGCCACTTTTGTTTTTTTCTTACCTGTTTTAATTGATAAGTAATAGAATTATCAATACTATTACAAGTCTTTCTTCCTTTCTTTTTTTGGTGCAGAGACTATTACCCTATATTTGGTAAAGAGGAAAGTAAATGAAGAAGGAAAGAAAATGTTGAAATTTAAATTAAAAGAAAAGTAAAAGGAAAGAAAAAGAAAATATTTTTATTTTTTAAAGTTAACTTTTTTTATGATTTTCTCTTCAATCAAACAAAGGAAATGACATTGTTATTAGATATTTGTTTTCTAAAATTTATTTTCTTCCACTTTCACTCATAAATTCCAAACACACTCTAAGTATGAGTCTCCAACAGTATATTTGTTTTAGAAAACATTTAATGAATGAAGACTCAAAAATTTAACTTTTATATCTAAATCAAGATTACAAAATTAACTTTGATTAAAAAAATACTTAAATTTTAGGAGAGGAAATAATGTTCTAGTCTAATGCAAGAATAAAACTCTTATTTCAAAAAATATTTGTTGTGTTTGGTTTAGAGAATAAAGATAAAAAAATATATATAAATTTTTAAATTAAAATAAAATATAAAAATATAGATCTTATACACTTCCTCACAAAAAAGTTCTCTTATTTCTCCTCCCTTTGATTAAACGGGTGGACTCAAATCCCTTCTTTAACTTATAAAATTTTCTCTTGAGTATTGGTTCCCACTTGTCTACTTTATTTATACACAATGATTGTGAGTTGAAAAAACAACAACTATAATAAATTAAAAAGGATAAGAATGACATGAATGTGTTCGTCGCTTTGTTCGTAAACTATTTTCAGGGATCAACTTAAAAGATACTTTGTTAATTAAATAATTGATAGATACTGATTTTAAAAATTCAGTTTGAATTGTAATAATTTATATTTATTTATTTATAATATATAATTTAAAAAATTTCACCTGAAAAAATATAATTTAAAATGTAATAAATGATTTAGAAATGTAGATAGTATCATTATGTAAAATTTTAATTAACTTCTTAATTTAATCTCTGTTGTTATTTATTTCTTATTTATATACAACGTATAAAGCATTTAAAAATTAAGTAAAGATAAAGATAATTAAAAAAATATAAATATGAATAGGAAAATTAGTTTTTAGAAGTAAATAAATAAATAAAATAAACAAAGTAAAAATTATGAGAATAATACATTCATAATATTTTTTGAATAAAATTCTTTTACTTTCTAATTTCTTCATAAGTATCTTAAAAAATTATTAATATTCTAAATATTTTTATTAGACTTTTCTTTTTCTTGTCACAAAGGTATCTTTTTCTTTTTAAATGAGGACACTTAGCCTTCATATGTTCAAACTTTCTGCATTTGAAGCAGATGATTTTATTGTTTTTCTCCTTTGTATTTTTTCTTGAATCTAGTGTCTTTTTGTTTGGAGAAATGTTGAAACTTTCTTTTCTTTTTCATCATTGTTTGAACTTCATGGATATGAGAGTCACTTCATTGTATGTGAATCCCTTAGAACTATTATCTAAGTCATCAGACTCAGTCATATGTACTTTTAGAGCTTTGGAAGAGCTCGTCTTTTCTTCTCGTCTGGATAGGACTTCTCTAGTCTTGAGGGCAACATAATCTCTCTTAGGCAGATGATCTTGGTTATGAAGGTGAACTTCATGATCTATTAGGATATCTAACAGTTGATCATGCTAGAGTTTTCAGATTTTTAGCTTTTGGGATGGTTATTGCTTTTGGTTCTCACACCTTGGCAAAGCTATCTAGAATCTTCAAATTTATCTGAGCTTTGGTGAAGGCATGTCCTAGAGCTTTAAGATTGTTCAGAAGCACTTGAAATATTCCAAACATGTCATCCATAGATTCTCCTTCTTGCATGGAGAAGATTTCATAATGTCACTTCAAAGTGGCAACCTTTCTTAATTAAACATCTTATGTTCCTTCATAGTTCATGTTCAGTGAGTCTCAAATATCTTTGGTTGTCTTAACTCTACATATCTTGTTGTACTCATTCCTGGATAAAGCGCATGTCAGAGTATAACAAACATTTGTGTTTAGCTTCATTATAGCAAGGTCTACATTTGTCCATTTTGTTTTAGGTCTAGGAATGGGTATTTCTTTATTTGTGATGATCAACCAAAGCTTGTAATAGTTGGACTTGATGCATACATGTATTCTGTCATTCAAATACATGGATCAACTGATATGTAATTGTTTCAAATTAATCAGAGGTCTCAGACTCCTGAGTATATAACTGTGTTAAATATTTGAAGAAAGAATTTTGCCATCCATAATAATTATACCTTACTCAAACAAAATTGTCTAATAAAAAATACATGCATTAGGATCATGATAGCTGAATAATATATAATTTGGGCTTTTTGGAGGTGGGCCGAAGCCCAAAACATGTGTTGGGGAAGTCCACTACTCTATCTGGTCTCAACCGAAACAAAATCCAAAAAATTCCATGGCATATTCGTGGGAGAAAATTCCCTTATATAGAGATTGAATATCATCCATGTACCTTTACGAACACGAGCGAGATATGCTCCATCCCGCCATACTCGCCTCCACCTTCTCAAACAATCATCATAACAACACAACAATAGACTCACGTCAAGAAAAATTTCTTCTCTTTGCATTCCCTAAACCATTACCAATTCTCATTTCATTTCAATAATAATAATTAAAATAAATAAAATGTATAGATTCTGTTTTAGAACTCGACCCCTTCTTCGCTTCCATCTTCATCGCAACATTTCTTCTTCGAGAAAACCTATCATCAATTCAACAAATACAACTTTAGAAAATTCCCAAATTGCCCCTCAGCCAAATACCGATCACCACCTCACGCTCTCTCCCGTCCATTCCAAATCTCTCTCTCGCACCTCCGTAGTTGCTCTTTCCGCCGTCGCCATCTCCGCCGCGCTCCTCTCCGATTCCGGTCGTGGCGGAGGAACGAATCCACTGTACGAGGGCGCGGAGCGCGCCGCGCGCAAGGCGGCTGACTCCTGCGACCGGATTTTCCAGCACGCTAAGCGCACTGGCGTCGCCGCCGCGGTGCTCTGGCAGTCTCTGCGCTCGGTACTGTCCTCGGCGAACCACGAGGTCCGCTCCGGCTTCGAGATTCGCGTCACGGCGCTGCTCGCGGACATCGCCGCCGCGAACTCCGGCCGCAGGGCCGCGATCGTCGGGGCAGGCGGCGGCGCCGTCGTGGACTGGTTGCTGGAGTCGGTGGCGGTTGCGAAGGACAGCGGCGGCACGCAGGCGGAGTCCGCGAGGGCGCTGGCTTATCTGATTGCGGACCCTAACGTGTCTGCGGCGGTTCTTGGGAGACCTCACGCGGTTCCGAGTCTTCTGAGGTTCATCTTCTCGTGCCAGCCTCGGCGTTCTAAGAATAACAAGGCAACTCTGATTCTCTAATGTCTGAATTCTTTTGATCGTTTGAGTTTGATATTGGCATTTGCAAACTGAGCAATCAATTGGACTTTATTTATTATTTTACTTGATTCTAAAGCTTTTTGTCTCACAAATAGGGTTTTATCTGTTAAAGCAGATGATAGATTGTACAGGAATCTTAAGGAAAATGGAACCATTAATTGATAGGTAAAACTATTTTAGGTTCTGAATATATTAAATGTTGCACTTCTCATTAATTTATGTTTGGATTACCGTTTGAATTCCATTGGAGGGTGCTAAAGTACTTTTTGAGTAGTAACTTCTCTGTATCTTGTACTTTCAAAGTACTTTTGGAGGGTGCAAGTGTCACCCGAAACATGCACTTAGTTTGTTTATTCCTTGAGGCTCTGAAGTGATATATAATCCTATAGGTGTTGCGATAGGAAATAAAGAGAGATGGAAATGGAGGTGGAAAATGGGATGGAAGACAAAGTGAGTGCATGAGTATAATTATCGTTTTCTTAGTACTGTGGTTATTCTAGATTTATTGTATAAATGCAAGCTTCACTCAAGATGCTGAGAATAGTCTTTTCTGATTTTGACATTGATGGTGAAATAGTGAAATTTTTTGTGGCAGCAGCATTCAAGACGTAGTGCATTTGATATTTCTGATTCTTTGAAAGGCAGGAGCATGCTTGTTGCTGCCATTATGGATATCGTTACCTCCAGTTGTGACAATGCTGAAGAGGTATCTTTTAAGCCATCATTGCCTGGAAATGCTGAAACCAGAGACATTGCTGCAGCCCTAGAAGTTATTGAGGACGGGGGTTTGCACTTGGATGAGCCACCTGAAGGTGAAGATGATGGTGGTGTGTCGGGAAGGAAAGGGATTGGAATCAAGATAGTTGAAGGTACCCCTGTTTTAGGGCTTTCAAGGACCAATAGTGATACCCATCACAAAGAACTGAAGCATCAAACTCCTAAAGCTCTCATATATCAAAATAAGTACGACAATTCACTGGAACAAAAGAATATGTCTAATGCTGTTGTTCCTGGTCTCTGGGATGATTTGCACTGTGAACATGTTGCTGTTCCTTTTGCCACCTGGGCATTGGCAAATTGGGCAACATCATCACAGTTAAATAGATCTCGTATTCAGGAACTGGATCGAGATGGAAATGCTATCATGTCTGCTTTAATGGCACCGGAGAGGTCTGTAAAATGGCATGCAAGTTTGGTGGTGTGGTTGCTATTAGAAGATCGCAATACACCTTTGAATGAATCTGTTTCTGACTGGGCTTCCAGTCTTCTTTCTACTATATCTCAAGCATGCAAGCATGAAGACGTTTCTTTGGCTCAGGTAGCTTCGTCTGCCTTTCTCTTATCTGTTGAGAGGAGCCCTGGAGTGCAGAAGGTAGTGATGGAGAAGGGTGTTAATCCAATGAGAGGCATCGCCAAGCAGATGACAAAGCATAAGCAGGTGCAAGAACCAATGGCAAAGGCATTGGAGCTAATTTGTACTGGGGAGCTGCATTTGTCTCTTGAAGAGAGTCAAAAATGGTCAGGCATTCTTCTTCCTTGGATTTTTGGAAAATTTTCCTCTGATACTATACGATCTTCAGCCATAAAGATTCTTTCTCAGATCTTGGAAGACTATGGACCAACATGTGTACCACTTTCTCAAGGATGGTTAGCCATGATGCTGTCTGAGGTACAAAGTTCTATAAAGAAATCAAATGATAAAGGAACCAACCGACCTAAGAGTGATAATGTAAAGGTATGAAATATTTTTCTTTCTCTTTCTATCAAAATGGCCTTTCATTTTATCTGATTGTGTTACTTCATTCCAAATCAACTTTTGATGCACATTTAGCTGTGTTAACTTTTGCAGACGTTGATCAATAATGCAAATATTGCTTCTGCTGCACAAGTTGCCAATCAACTATCTAGCGCTGTTGTTAATCTGGCAGCTAAACAATTGGGAAATGCATCTAATTCTGGGGATGCATCCCCACTGGATGATTTTTTGTCTCTGGAACCTTTAGCAGGACCATTTAGAAGTTTAAAAAAAGATAATCTTCCTAAATTAGATGCTGCAGATTCTGCCTTGGCAACCCTGAAAGGAATTAAAGCTTTAACTGAAGTTTGTGCTGAAGATTCTGTGTGTCAGGACATGATAGTTGACTTTGGGATTTTATGTTTGCTGAGGCGCTTTTTATTGAGTGATGATTATGAGAAACTGGCTGCTATTGAGGCTTATGATGCATCATCTAGAGCACATGAGGGGAAGGAGCAAATATCAAATGTAGATGGGGAACCGGCTATATCAGATGTAAATGATCCAACTAGTGTCCGAGTTCCTCCTACAGCTCATATCCGCAAGCATGCAGCTCGGTTATTGACCATCCTCTCACTGCTTCCCAGAGTCAAGAAGGTCATCAAAGATGATGAAACTTGGTGCAAATGGCTTGATGATTGTGCTAATGGACGGATTCCAGGTTGCAGTGACCTTAAAATGCAAAGCTATGCCAGGGCAGCACTTTTAAATATGTTTTGCAATGACCAGCCTAATGGAAAATCTGATAGTGGAAGTGGAGGCCCTTCTGATGGTGGTGTAAAAAATTATAGGAACTCGTGTCCTCGTTATGATGACATGATATTTTTGATAAATTCTCATCTTCCCCACTGGAAATGTCCCAAAGAAACAGATCTACAAGAAGCTTTCTCAAAGGAGATATCTCTGTTTACTTCTACTGAAATGGGGGATGTAATAGAATCCGTGAATGCCAGCAACTGTTCTATTTCTAATGATTCAACTAAAAACAACCCAGATGCAGATTGTCCTCCACTAGACATAGTTTTTGTCCATGGTCTACGTGGTGGGCCTTACAAAACTTGGCGTATAGCTGAGGAGAAATCCTCAACTTCATCACCTTTTGTGGAGAAGATTGATGAGGAAGCAGGAAAGCTTGGAACCTTTTGGCCTGGTGAATGGCTTTCCAGTGATTTTCCTGAGGCTCGGATGTTTACCCTAAAATACAAGGTTTGCCTTGGTAAAGTTAGGACATGTTTGCCTTACTTAGAAGAGATGTTTAGATTATGAATTTTGCATTCTTTTTGCTGTTAGTTCCAACATCTTTTCTAGAGCTTGCCTCATGGGTGATCCTGTTTGCCTCCATCTAACTCTTAGGTTAAATGCTTTATGCAGACTAATCTCACACAATGGTCTGGAGCTAGCTTGCCTCTTCAGGTTACAATTTTTCCACACTATTTTTTTTTTAAATCTAGAAACATCAGATTTTATTCTCTACCATTAGCTTGGTTTGTTAGTCATCTGGGAAGTTGCTGATACTTGGAAGTGTAAAAACTGATATTGGGGTCTTTATCCTCTATGAGCCTTGTTAAGGGTTAAAGAAAGCTGGTATTGTGGATGAAGATCGTAATAATTTTACTGTGATTTGAGCAGAGGCATTCTGAGCAAGTTTCTTTCTTTCTTTTTTTACATCCTCTAGTTTCTTCATTATTAGTTTGTTCTTTTTCATGTTTTTGGCTTGCATATTACAGGCATGCATGACAGAGCTCTAAACACTTCCTGATTTTTGACAACCATAATCAAGTTTATCTTTCTTTGTACTAATTCCACAGCTAACTTCTCTAAAATTATATATTCACATCTCTACAGTCAAATCCTTAAAATTTTCAATTTCTCCATTTCCTCCCTGCACATGGTTGCAGTAGCAAGTTTCTTTCGTATCCTTACCTATGTTTTCCTTGTACTTGCCTACTGACGGCTTCTTTGTTTTCTTGTTACATTCTAGTTCATATACTTGTTTATTTTTGAAATTTGCAGGAAGTTAGTTCTATGCTATTGGAGAAGCTTGTTGCTGTAGGAATTGGAAATCGGCCTGTTGTTTTTGTTACTCACAGGTTAGTCTAGCTGCCCAAGAGTGTTCAAATAACATGCAAGCAGTGGAAATTGGACTTCTGTGAACTCACTGGTTTACTTATTCATTTTTTTATGATTGACATGCATCTTTTGAAAGTGCATGTGATTCAATCTTCAAAGGATATTTTATTGACTTTTACATAGATATGCTTCTAAACAATTATGAATTGTTCCACAAGGGAATTCATGCAGAAGACTTGACTGTTCTTCCTTGGTTTCGTGTACAACTTAATGTTTTTAGGCTTAAATATTTTTAATCCATGTAATATACTCACTTTTTTATTATAGTTATTTTAAAAAAAAATTAAAATAGTCCTTGTAATATTCAATATTTTGGTGTTGGTCCTTGTTGTTACTTAATTTTCATTAACTGTTGCTTCCGCCTGTCCTGTGATGACACGTCACTTAATACAATTTTTAATTTAGTCTATGTGATTCATCTTTTGAAAGTGCAGTGTGATTCATTCTTCAAAGGATATTTTATTGACTTGTACAGAGATATGATTCTAAACAATCATGAATTGTACAAGGGAATTCATGCAGACAGAATACTTGACTGTTCTTGCTTGGTTTCATGTACAACTTAATGTTTTTAGGCTTAAATTTGTTTAATCCATGTAACATACTCACTTTTTTTTTGTAGTTGTTTTAAAAAAATTATTTTTTAAAATAGTCACGGACTCCTAGTAATATACAATATTTTGGCATTAGTCCTTGTCATTACGTTACCTAATTTTCATTAACAGTTGCTTCCTTCTGCCATGCGACAACAAGTCACATAATAGTTAATACGGTTCTGGGTTTAGTCCATGTAAATATACCCGTTTAATTTTAGTTCTGCTAGTATACCTTTTTTTTTTTCCCTCAACTATTTAGCCACATCAACAATTAATGGTAACTAAGTAATGATAAGGACTATAGCCAAAATAATGAATGTTACAAGGACTATTTTAAAAAAATATATGTTTTTATGAGGACTAAAATAACAAAGTAGGTACGTTATAGGGACTATATATATTTAAGCCTATCATAATTTGTTCTTTCTACCTGTCTTTCAATGGCACCAAGATTGATTCACAATCAACAACAACAACAAAGCATGAGGTAAATTTGGTTAGGGATTATTTAAGCATTCAAAACCAAGATTGATTCACAATCAACAACAACAACAAAGCATTATTCCACTAGATGAGATTGGGTACATGGATCACATGACGCCATTAGGCACGGTTAAAAACCAAAATTTTAGAAATATTGGTTAACTTGAGATCCCCCTTGATGATTTCCTCCAACGTCCTTTTTGGTCCCCGTTGATCACAATCATATAGTTTTAGTTTCCAATAGTTTTTTTGACAAAAATAAACCAGTCACTTGTAGAAAAGAAAGTATACCATACTTTGAAGTAACAAAAGAGGATGTAGAACAAATTAGTAGCTGTTGATTGTGTGTTTGTGTAATCTATGTTGTTCTATTTTTGGTAAAGAATTATAGTGAGGTGTGCTTACATGTCACTTTGTTCTGTCTTATGAACAAGTGGTTACAACTTCCGAATATTTTTGGGTTTGTGTCCCATCTGTGACTGCTTTTATCTTTCTAATATATACTTTATCCTAGAAATCATTTTGGACAAAGGCAAACTTACCTGTTATTTATTTATTTATTATTTCTTTTATGTATTTTGTCTAAATTGCATTTTCCAAATGTCTTGGGAACCAAATTGTTTGCTTAATCAAATTGTACCTCACTTTGTTCTGTCTCGTGTACCTTTTTATTGTTTGCAGTATGGGTGGCCTGGTTGTGAAGCAGATTCTTCATAAAGCAAAGGAAGAAAGATTTGATAATCTCATTAAAAATACAATAGGAATTGTAAGTATTGACTCCTTAATTAAATATATGCTTTAAAAATTGCAGGGTTCTTTATATGTTATTTTGGTTATAGGTTTTTTATAGCTGCCCACATTTTGGTAGCAAACTTGCAGATATGCCTTGGCGAATGGGCTTTGTGCTTCGTCCTGCTCCAACAGTTAGTGTTTAAAGTTACCTACTTGTATTTTCTATTCTAATAATTGCTACATATGAAAGATTTTTTAGCACTTGGTTCTTAATGTTTATAGATAGGAGAGCTAAGAAGTGGATCTTCAAGACTGATAGAGCTTAATGACTATATTCGTCAACTTCATAAGAAAGGGTTGCTTGATGTCCTCAGCTTTTGTGAGGTAATCAGCAGGTTAAGTTATTTGTTAATATCTATAGTACTGTCTTTTCATGAGTTTGAGTTGTTAGTGACTGCTTTTTGTAGACCAAGGTAACTCCAATAGTTGAAGGTTATGGTGGATGGGCCTTTCGAACTGAAATTGTACCAATTGAGTCAGCATATCCTGGATTTGGGGAATTAGTTGTAAGTATATTGTGAAATTGTATCTCATTTGATTAAAAAAAAAGAATGAAATGAAAAGAAAAAGGAATTAGTTTAAATAATTCTTTTTTCACCCAAGCTGTGGCCCCACCAAAGGTGGAGGTCTGGGCTTTAAGCCCCCAACCCTCCCCAACTTCCCAGTTGAAAAGGAAGCCCTCCTACTAACTGTGCCTAACAAAAAAGGCTCCTTTTTCCTTTAAAGGAAAATATAATGCACTAACTAATGTCATTGCCAATGTTGTCTAATGATTTAAAGTTATCACTTATTTTTATGGTTACAATAATGAGTTGATTGCGGCAATGTGCTTTTTCTCATCTTAACCTGCTTCAAAGACCCTTCTGAAATTGATATTTATTGTACTCTGTTTACTTCATAGATTCTACTTCCATTTTATTTTGTGTGGCCCATTATATGTGTGTAATTTGTTCCTTTATCTGTTATAAGCCTCTAGCTGCATTATGTAGCAAAATTTATTTGCAGTCAACAGAAAAGGAAAAAAAAAAAAAATTATTTTGTGCCCTTTTATAATTTTAGTCGATATTAGTATGAAATAATTGTTGAACAACGTTCATCTGCATGTCTTGTTAGATGCAAGCTTTTCGCCTACATACTACAGTTATAGATCTGTCCAGTACCTTGAAAGTTTTATCAGTTTTATTTATTTGTTCTTTTCGGGTGAGGGCTCTAGGGAGGTTCTTTACCCTATTGTCCTATTGGACAGAGTATGTGGGGATCATAACCTTGGGCCCCTGATAAAGGCCAGGGAACTGAACATATACAGCTTTTACTGTGATTTTGGGCATATCCATTAAAATTAAAATTGAATGGGGAAGTTAATACTGCCCTGTGACAATTCAGGGGAGATACAAGTTCATAGATGCGATTTTGAAGGGACTGGATATGCTTTTTGTTTTTTACCTAGTATTTATGCAACACAGTTGCGATGGGCAATAATATTTGAAGTGACCTTTTTCTTTTTGTAGTATTCAGTTTAAGTGCTTGCTTTCCTGATTTATCTTCAAATTTTGAAACAGGTATTGGAGTCTACAGATCACATAAATTCTTGCAAACCAGTGAGCCGTTTAGACCCTTCTTACACGGAGACATTAAAGTTCTTGCAGAAATTAAAAGCATGCCATGCCTGAACTCGTTTGTTTCAGCGGAAGATATGTAAATACCTCTAGAAGAGCTAGATAGGTGTTCCGATTGGCAGTTATATGTCAAAGGCATGGGAAGTCCATAGATCTTGTGAGTTCGACTTGATACAGCAACTAAAACCTTATCTTACTAGCTGAAATCGCCTACATGGATAGAAGTTTTAACATTTTTAATGAAGCTTCAAGATGAACTAACATGTGAAAGCCTTGTATTAGATTTCAGCTTGCCTAAGCTGTACATTTTTCCATTCATTCAATCATTCATTTAAGTCAGGTGGCCCTCAGGGATTGTAATCAGTGTCCCTTGTACATAAATAGGAAACACAAATATAAACCATGTATATATATTCTTCATTAAAATGATACACAGATTGTTCTCTAATGTGCAGTCCTCAGTAAATAGATGTTTGATACGATATCTTATTTCAAAATAACTGTAAAATTTTACCCAAACCTCTTTTAAACCCAGTTTGTTTTGGGCACATCACTTTATTCATACTTAAATGATGTGTGAATTTAAATTTTCAGTTAGGCATTTTTCAGGATTAGCCTCATTTAAATCATGTTATAAACTTACAAATTACAATTGAAGTGTCATCTTTAGTGGTAAATTTCAAATTAAGATTTTAGACTATTTTTTGGTAGACTTCATAGTACCACATATGATTAAAAATCTTTCAAGATTTTTTCCATTTTTTTTAATAGTAAATCTTATTTTAAGATCTTAGAAAGAGAGAAAAAGGAAGAAAATTTATTTATTTTTAAATAATGTGCAGATCTTAAGGGATCTTCTATAAGAATTCATTTTCCATGTTAGAGATCTTTTCAATTCCTTTATTGAGAGATCTAATGAAGATCAGATCTTGAATTCAAAATCTTTGTTCAAGATCTTACACTAAAAATATTCTTAGTGGTATTTTGTAGAGGGTATCAGTTTGTATACCCATTGAAATCATGTTCAATGGTGGAAAACATGCTTCCCAAGGCAAAAAGGTGAATGCAGGTATTATGAAGCTTTTTAGCAAACGTTAGTTGTGTTAATTTGAAAGCTCGACTCATTAGATTTCTTAAATATGTTAATAGTGATTCGATTATCTGGTCATGTTTATAAAAAAAAATTGTTGAAAAAAATAAAATCTACTTCAGAAAAAAAAAAAAAGAATTTGAAAGCTTTTTCAAACATGTTTATGTAGTTAATACATTGCTCTTACCTCTAGTCAATTAATTATAATAACCAATCTAATTAGATAGTTTGTTTGGCAAATATTTAAGCTATTTTTTAACTTTTTTTCCAAACTGAAAATTTTTGTTTTCATATTAATAGTGGTTGCTACACGAATTTATTTCCTTCTTATCTTTGAAATATTTTTTTTTACTATTTTTTTTATATAAGGTAGGGTTTTTTGGTTTCTCTGCTTCTATTCATATACAAAGAAAAAAAAATAACAAAAGTATGACACTTAATAATCATATTTAAAATAATTTTAAATTTTACTTGGTTAGCACCTGATGAAAAGTAAAAGTAAAAATGTTTATATAGAGTGGGGATTGGGGTAAAACGAAATAGGGTAAAATCAAAATTATTGGCACAAGGGTTTCCACATTAGAATTAGGATTCCTTGATTAAGGAATGAAAATTGATTAGACACGCAGCAGAGAAGAGCAGAGCACTGAAAGTGGTATCTATCAATCAATCAGCAGGGAAGAAAAAGGAAGGAAGGAGCGATGTGGTTAACAGCGAAACCCATTCGACAACTATGCTTCCCACTCCCAATCTCAGTCCCAAACAAGTTCTGCAATTGCAGCTTATCCATAACAGCAACAACCAACACCAATGCCGAAATTGCTACTACTCTCACTCACACTCCGAAGCCAAAGCCGAACCCTAAGTCGACGTTGAAGAAACAAAAGAGGTACCGGAAGCTCTATCCTGGAGAGACCACCGGCATCACCGAAGAGATGAGGTTCGTCGCCATGAAACTCCGCACCGACCACACCGTTTCTGAACAAGAAGACCAATCGCATTCCGACACGTGGCAGGCCTCCATGGAAGGCTTCCTCTCTTACCTCGTCGACAGCCACCTCATCTTCGCCACCCTCCAACGCATTGTCGACGAATCCGACAACGTTTCCTGTCAGTCACTGAGTCCTATTCAATTCCATTCACAACTCATTGCATTACTTCTTACACCTTCCTTTCTTTCTTTTTCATGGGTCAATGATAGTTGTTAGTTTGTTAGTATTTGTTAGCGAAAGAGATTCGAACCACGACCTCTTCTTCCTTTCTTTCTTCAACCACCAAGTTAACCTTATAACTCTTGCCCTTTCTTATCTTTATTTTCTTAAAAATGTAATTAGGTGATATTTTTATTCATATTCAAATTACCATTTTCGATTTTCTAATATAACTTATATCTATCTCTCCTTAGAGCATTCACAATGGGAGTTTCTTAATGGGTTGGGTATAAAACAAAAAAGTATTACATTGGTGTTTCACATATGATTTTGAGTTGCTTAAAATTGGTGAGAGTTGCTTCTATAAGCAACTATTACTTATGAGTTGTTTAACTTTGCATTAAATATAGGAAAGAGAAAGGAAATATTTGTGAGTTAAGCAACTTGTTAATAGAAATTCTCATTGGAGAAAAAATTAATTGAGTTGCTTAAGTTTGAGGTGGCATATATTGGGTTGCTTATTTGAAGATCATTAGTCATAATTGTATAAAACGTGGAGGACATACCTTAGAAACTGTTGGTTAGGTGCTTGCTTGAGTTGTGGCACTGATTTTAGACAAAATTGGAGTTTTAACTCGTGTTCACTGATAATGCACAAGTCGTTGAGATACTTCAATTTTGATTGTTTAATTTTTTATGATTTATGAGAATTTGTGTGAATTTGCAGATTGATAATGCACAAGTCATTGAGATACTTCAATTTTGAGATTTTAATTTGTTATGATTGATGAGAATTTGTGTGAATTTGCAGATGCATACATGAGGAAAACTGGGTTGGAAAGATCAGAAGGGCTGTTGAAGGATCTGAAATGGTTGGAGGAAGAAGGAAATATGATTCCGACTCCCGGTTCTCCAGGGCTTACATATGCCAAATATTTGGAGGAACTCGCAGAGATAAGCGCACCCATGTTTCTCTCCCATTTCTACAATATCTATTTTTCTCATATAGCTGCTGGTCAGGTCATTGGAAAGAAGGTAGGTACTCACTACTCCCCTTTCCCCTGTACTAGAAAAATAGTTTTATGTATGAGGGAATTCTATGGCATGTTCCCTTTTAATGTAGTTCCTTTCTCAGTCTATCCAATTGAAAGAAAAATAGGGGTTCGATTCCTTGGAGAAAACTTTGTTGGAAGAGACAAAACCCACTTTGGTTATCTCTATGTCTCAAGGGTTAGTCTCATGGCTTTCAACTATGGGGATACCTTACTTCCAGCAAAAGAAAATGAAAAAAGTAATGCCTCGGCAAAATACATTGCTGTTTATTAGAAGAAAAATGGTTTTTTCTGGTTATCATTTTTCAATTAGAAAGACAAGAGACAAATAAAAGAGATAAGTCTGGTGTCCATGTGAGTGATGGATGCAATTAGAGGATAACTTAATAATCATTTGCTTATATATTCTCATTCAAAGTGAAAGGGGTGTTTGAAAGTTGATGACATAACGCAGGTCATGTAAGAGAGATCTACTATAAAATAGATCGGTATCTATCAAACCATAACTCAAATTTTAGATGCTGAAGTCATATAGTGGAGCTGAGGATAAATTTGAAAGAAGATTTTTATTTATTAATAAAAACTACACATGAAGTACTACTAGTAACTTTTAACTCTCCAGTCTCTCTCACCTACTAAAATGCCCAGAGCACCTTAACTCACTCTTTATTTCTCTCCTACATTTTGATTCTCACATTGATACAGAACTCTCATACAAGGAGCAGGCCTTTTATAGACAAAATCTATTTATACAATAATATTAAAAACTAAACCATAGGTGGCGACAACAGCCAAGCTTGATCCAATTAGATTTATTATACTCTTATTGCAACTTGTGTGAATACTGAATAGGACTGCACTAATTATCTTATAGGTTCTCAGCTTATCCAATTGTTTCTCACTTCATCGCCACCTAGTCTAGGATATTATAGAGCTGATAGAGCTGCTGCCAACTTGATATAATAATTGGTACTTTTAACATTAGATTTCCTCTAAACATGAAATTCCATTTGAACAAGTTTGGAAAAGAAGACTCTGATTGCTAATATTTTGTAGGTATTTAAGTATCAATTCTATATTCAGAATAATGGCCCTTGAAAGGGATGTTGGATTTCGAATAAGAGGCCATCAAGCCATTATGGACAATATGGTGTGGTGTGGAGGAAGGACCTTGTCCCTTTAATTTCAGCAGTTATATTGAATGATAGCTTGGTATTGAATTTGACCCATAAAAATATGCTTATAGACTTCTACAAACTCATGCAACCTTGTAGAATTGAATATGTATTTTGACTTTGTGGTATTAATTGGTGTTGAAGTCCTCTAGTCAACATAGAATCAGAACTGAGGAATTCCTTATTTAAAGAATTCAATTATGTACTTATTGTGAAACCATCGGGGGTTGCTTGTCATTCTATTATTGTTGCTTTTAGGTTTCTGAAGAGCTCTTGGAAGGCAAGGAGTTGGAGTTTTACAAATGGGAAGGAGATGTTCCTGAATTGTTGAAAGATGTTCGTGATAAGCTCAACATGCTTTCAGAGGTTGATTACTAAGAATTCTATAAGTTGTGGCTTTAGTATTATATTTAGATGCTATGTGGTTCTTATTATTGATGTGCGATTGTGATTCGTGCAGCATTGGTCTCGAGATGAAAAGAATAGATGTTTAAAAGAAACTACAAAGGTATTCCGGTATATGGGACAAATTGTTCGTCTAATTGTCTCATAAATAGACATTTGTTCTCCTTTTTTTTGTTAACAGCACTGCCTTCTTTGATGGTAAGCTTTCTAATATTTCCTTTTCTTCCTTTAGCCTCTCTAATTTGTGGCTTTTAATTGATGGAGGAGGGGTATCCCTAACTTTGTAAAGTTCAATACATTCTTAGACAATGTATTCCATTGAGAGAATATCGTTTGATTCATATTTATGCCTAGTCAGAGAAATGATGCTCTCAAGTATCCCACTTTTTTACACTTCATTGCATGCATAAATTGTGTGGTTGTACAATTGGACTTTTGGTTTAGCTAAGCCCAAGAAATGTGGTCATAGTATATGCCATGTAGCTTTGTAAGATATTGGGTTTGTTGGAGTGTTTAAGTGAACTGTAGTTTGGAAACCATCGACCATTTTTCCTTAGTGGCAAGTATTTCTAATAATACACTAAATTAGTCCTTAATTATAATCCCCAATCAATTTAGTCCCTGATATAGAAGATCAAATTTAGTCCCTCACTTTTATAACTGTTGTTCAATTTAGTCCTTGAAATTAACACCATCTATCATTTTAGTCTTAATATAACAAAATCAATCAATTTATTTAGTCATTGAATTTGACAATTATTATCAATTTGGTTCCTAAATTTGACAATCATAAATTAATTTAGTATCTAGTGTTAAGGGATTAAATTAAGAATTAATTTGACTGATGCACAACCAAACTAAGAGCTAATTCAACTAATGTGCACCAAATGTAAGCAACCAAAGATTAGAAGTTATCACTGTTTGGGATTAAATTGATAGATCCTTAATAGCAGAGGCTAAAATGATTTATAGTTGTTAATTTCAAGAACTATTTTTTTTCTTCATAATTTTAGAAACTAAAATGACGGGTGATTATAAATTTAGGGACTGATTTGATGGTTTTCACCAAATATTACTATTATCGCGTCTCATATTTATGCTTGTTTCAATGTTTTGTAGCTGCCTAGCCAAGGTGCCTTACATCTGTGATGGATCTGCACAATCTTATTGATAAGGATATTAAGGGCATAGCATAACCTAGAAAGACAAATTTTTTTAATAAAGATATAGCTTAGCTGTGGAACTACTTCAGGCTCGTGGATCTTCAGTATTATACTTACTGAATACTGATGTTTTCCCTCAGGTTGTGGCCATAATCTCATACTTGCAGTGTGTTCTGTGCCTGTTAGTCAATACTTTTGAGAGCAATGCTTGAATCTATTGTAATTTAAATACTCTTTATGAAAGTTTCATTTTAGACATTCATTATGTTAGGTGGGGACTTGTGAATCCATGAAATTTCCTTTGTAGTGTGTACTGTGTAAAATTGGTAAGTTGTTTATACAAGCAATGACCTTTTGCGTAGGTGCATTTTTTCTTTTCCCCGTTTTATCTGCAAAACCTTTATCTTCGCTCTATTTCAGAAATTTGTGTTTTTTCTTTTGACAAATTTCAGTAATTTGTGTTGCTAATATATGATCTTCACATCAAACAAATTAACAATGAACCTTCCGTAGAGAATATAATGAAAAGTTAGGAAGCTTTGCGCTTTAACCCGCTGCAACATCTATGGTTTTCTTTGACTCTATTCGAGTTCCAAAAAAGAAAAGAAATGACTTAATTATCAATCAATTTGGTGTTGAAATTATTTTTAAAAAATTAATTTAATCTTCAAATTTTTAAAAGATTTAATTTAATCATCGTTTTTTTAAATTAGTTCTTTCCGCCAAATTGGGTTATAATCTTGAGTATCAAATTCAATGCATTTTAAAAAATTGAGGATCAAATTGAATATTTTAAAAGGATTAAATTGATGTGTTTTTTAAAAACTTGAAAATTAAATTAAATCTTTTAAAAATTTGGACAACAAATTGATAATTAAATCAAAAGAAATAATGCACTTAGAGGAACTTTGGCATATTGCACAGCTTTAAAAGCTAAAAACAATGTTATGGTGCACAATCTTGCTGTGCGGGGGTGTAGAATTCTTGCACTTTAGTTTCAGCATGAACACAAGTGCACAAATTCCTTAACTTGGTTTTTGTGGAACTTGCTCCCACAAAGCTCCTACAAAACACAAGAAACTATCAAAGATCAAGCATAATAAGTAAAAACTAAAAAATTCTAGTTAAACCAAGTTTTTATTCAAATTTAATTCAATTGAACAAAAACAAAGTTCAAAAGCATGATAGATATTACATAATTACCCCCAAAATAACACCAAAATTTAGGAATATATAACAATTATCAACCATACAACAACAAAAAAAAAAAAATACTAATTGTGAGTTGCAAAGGAGTTATATGTTTTATGAATACTAATTGTGACTTTTTAGTATACTGAGATTTACTATTTATTTGTGTGTTATAAGTACCCACGTTTGCTTATAAGAATTAAGAAATATTCAAGTAATTTTGACTTGTTTTTTGGCTAAAAGAGTTAAACAGTTACTATTTTTTTTTTTTTTATAATGAATCTAATGACGTAACACAACCAAACCCAATTAAAGTCGTATCGGATTAGGTTGAATTGTGTTGTTTTTAATAAAAATAAAAACAAATTCAACCTAACCTAATTATATTTAATTGGATTAATTAAATTGAAAATAAAAGTTAGTTTAATTCAACCCTTGTCATTCACACCCATGCTAGATACTCATAATAACTAATATAATTTCAATTCATAATTCTAAACCTAGAGATAGACATGGCATGAACTCCTCCAAAATCTCTTAATCTGCAAAACTCAAAGAGGATATCAATAAATTTTCATTGAATATAAATAATACACTTATTTGTAGATGAGCTAAATTCTTTGACACATGCTCATTCGCTTTAAGTTGGGTGTAATTTTGATAGAATTAGTTTGCAGCAGTTAAACATAATTGGAATGTGTATACAAATTAATTTTAATCAAAAACAAATATTTTAGCCGATGCACGTATAGAATAAATATTTCTTTTATATAACTAAAATTTATAATAATATATAAATATTTATAAATATATTATTTTATAATTAATATATTATAATAAATAATTTTTAATATATTAATTGTATATTTAATTTATTTTAAATAATTTGTATTTACAATAACCTCAGTTCGATAAATGGCACAAATAATCAAGTAATGCACATACAAATTTTAACTTATTAATCAACAGATGTTTTATAAATTGAAAGACCACTTAGTTGTACTCACTTTCTCAAACTTTATATTTGTATTCTCGTTTGCTCTCATACGATCAATTATTCAGTATTCATATTCTGCATTTTTATAGCAAGAATCTAAGCCTACAAACAAAAAAGTTACTAGTAAAAGATGTATGATATTTGATATGTGCCTAGCACATGATGCTTTCCAAGCTCAAATAGATCGTTAAATGCATCATTTTATATGATAAATGGCTTCCTTTTGGTATGAATATAGCTTATGTGCTTTAATGAGGTGTTTGGGTCTAGAATTGATGTTTAACAGGTGAAAACAACAGAGAATTATGCAGAACAGAAGCTACCGCGACATCAAGCCTATGTAGCACCGGGGGTACATAGGCAGCTCTGGAAGTCCACGCTCCAGGCGTGGGAAAGTGCCTCAATTTGCAAATTTCTCTAGATAGCCACGCCCCAGGCGTGGGAACCCACGCCCCAAGCGTGGAAACCTGCTGTTTGTGCGATTCTGAACGCTGAGAGAGGGCAAAACAGAGTTTTCACTTACCCTCTTATAAATACTTGAACCCACAACATTGAGGCAATCTTCCAGCACGAAAAATCATTACCAAGGGAGAAGAAGAGAG
>PYAF01006013.1:1007040-1024068 GCA_007407185.1 Glycine tomentella | reverse complement strand
TGCTATATTTCCTTTATGCTATATTATTTTACTGCACTTTGCTTGAATGCTTCCTTCTCTTCTCTAGACGTAGCTAACCTAGTTAAGAGCTTAGAGTTAGGGTTCACAATAGACATATTGGGGCTCTAGTCTTGGAACCAAGTGTGGTGACTTGCTAACATCACCTAGACATAGGGATGGGTGCTTGCAATCTTATAGTACATCGCTTAATGCTTAACATAATAAATTGTCACTAAGACATTAGGGCATGAAAAAGGGTTAAAGGGTTAATGTCAGCTGAGACATCAGGGCTTAACTATTATTGAATGAGGATGCATGATTGAGTAGCTAGTATAGATGAATGTAGCAACCGATCCATGTAAGAATGTCAGGAGCATGGGGTGTGGGTCTCCCTAGCTACATTAGCTTACGTTGGTACAACCATCATCTATCTTGTGTATATACTTTATGTTTATATTTAGCTTCTAATTTACTTTGTCCACACACACATTTCTCTCATATCTTTTGTCATTCAACCTAAAGATACGATTTATGATTTAATTGACCAAACAATCCTCGTTGGGAACGACAAATCCCTTTCTTTATTACTTTATTACTTGAGCGACCGGTGCACTTGCCGAGTAAGCAACAATATTCAAACTCTTACTGATTAATCTAAATGTATTTTAAGAGAATTGAAACAATAAACAACACGTACTTTCTCACTCACTTGCTTAAACTCTTGATCAACATATTGCTTTGTGATATCTGTAGGAGAAATATTCGCTCTCCATTGTACCCACATCATCCAACTTTCATGTCACTCTGAAGCATGAATGAAGCCATCATCTCTTCAAAAGCTAAGCAATAGACCAGATAATTCATCTACAGAGATCACTAAAGCATGCATGAGGATAAAAAGTTACAACAAATGATCTCTGACTTGCTCACTCAGTTGCTCTAACTTTTGATCAACATGTTTAGTGATCTCTCTAGAAAAATTATTGTTCTTCATCACCCAACTTAACAATCATTGCATTCCTCCAAGGTCTTCTAATTCTATATATTCTTTTCTTTTTTAGAAAAACTGAAAATGGGGCATTCATAATCTCTAAGTTTCTTATCCACTTATCCACCACCTTCAAATTCTCCTCATCGCTATCATATTCTGTTCAAAGACTACATTATATAGGAAAGAATTGATACTGGAGCAGTTATTATAGAAAAGAATTATATGACGTGACTTTAGGATGGTTACACTTGCATGTATAGGAACATTTCAAACATATGTGAATCTGTTTTTGGGGGACTGCTTCTTTAGGGGGTTGTACGATACATCTTTGTTAATGTCAGTAGTGTTTTTGGTTACGGTATAGTATTTATGATCCACTATATTTGGATTCTCTTCACGCATTTTAAGGATCTTCTGTTAAAAGAAGATTATTAATATGAAAAACTAAGAATTCACAATAATATTTTTCATAACAATATTTTCTTTTTACTGTGTAACAATACTAAATAGTTTTTCTTAAGAGAACAATTAATACTAAATAGTTAGTATGCATTTATCCATATCATATATCGATATACCATATGTTTTCATAATTAAAACAATTTTAACTATAAAAGAAATTCGACAGCGCAACGAAACTTTTAATATTTCCCCTTTAAAAGACTCCAATTAATCGAATCATTAATTCAAACTTTATTATAATTAGCGTATATAATTTAAGCTAAATCCGATTATATATATTACATATTAAGTTTTGAATTTTAATATGATATACTCTAAATTGATATTCTTTTATTAATCAAAAGTATCGAATCTATTATCTATTTATTTATATTATATAAAAGAAGCTTTTATAAGATATGAAATGATACCTGGCAATATTATATTCATTCTCCTCAATTAAATGCAATTAATTCAATTTTAATAAGTTAATTCAAAAGTCACATTTTTTTAATTCATAATAATAAATAAGAAATGCAATCAATTCAATCATCGATTTTATTTTAATTCTTAACAAATTATAATCTAATTAAATGAATCATCGATTTTTCTTTTATTTTTTAATTCATCTATATAGAATAATAAGGATGTTTTCCCTCAGATAGATTGTGGCCATAATTTCATACTTGCACTCTGTTCTATGCCTGTTAGTCAATACTTTTGAGACATTCATTGTACTTTGTAAAATTGGTAAATTGTGTATACGAGCAATGACCTTTTCGGAGGTGCATTTTTTTCTTTTCCCCTTTTTGTCTGCAAAACCTTAGTCTTGGGTCTAATTTTCAGTAATTTGTGTTGCTAATATATGATCGTCACATCAAACAAATTAGCAATGAACCTTCCGTAGAGGAAAATAATGAAAAGTTTGGAAGCCTTGCACTTTTACGCTCTGCAATTGTTTTCTTTGACTTTATTCGAGTTCCATTATTAGGGAATTTTATTCGGTTCCTCGCACGTCTTTCCCAGAAAAGAAATAATGGACTTGAAGGAACTTTGGCATGTTTCACGACTTTAAAAGCTAAAAACAATTTTTTTAAAAAAGGATTGTCTAAATGTGTATATTTTCTTTTAAAAAGAAAATGCGTTCTTTAGGTTAAAAAAAAGTGTATTAAGATCGATATATATTTTTCGTGTAAAGAAACCTAAAGTGAGAATACATAATTGAAAAGTAGTTTAAAAATTGAATATAGGTATTGTTGGATTTACAAAAATTGAAAAGACTTGATAAGACTCGTATAATTTTATCAGTAAAACTTGGTATCGTTGGATTAACTGAGACTCATGCAATTTTTTGAAAAGTAGTTTAAAATATATAATATTAATTCCTTCTACATCGAAAAACATAAGTTGATTCCGATACACGGCTTGGTAAGTGCTTGCCCATTATCTCGTGTAACTCAAATCAAATCAAAGTGATGTTCCAAAGAAAGAAAGAACTGTGGACCCACTGTTTTGTTGTTTCTTTCTCATGTCATGTAATTCACCACCTCGTATACTTTTCCTCTGTCGTCTTCGACAAAAAAAAAATTATTACATTTTAAGATAAAATACAATGACACATACTTTAACATAAACATATCATATTCTACAATATATTTTGTATGCCGTGTAATTTAAGTTGTAGTTGAAAAAAAAAACAAGAAGGGAACCACAGCAAGACCAAATTGCTTGAACAATGCTGAATTTCACGTGGAAGCCTCGAAAATATGAATTTAACTCAAAAAACCTAGAGAAGATGAACAAAGAGGTGGACATATAAACAGTGAAGGGGAAGAGGATGGTCTTTGTCGTTGTCCTTCATTCCCGTGAAACATGATTGAACAAATATTTATCCTCAAGTGAGAAAAGTACTATCATCATTCATTGCTACTATGTTATTTTCTTTTCATTTTTTATTTTATTTTGCTGCTTTGTATTAAATCTTAATCACATTAATGTACAATGTTATTAGCTAGAGAGTGACAAGTGGTAACTCTCTTTCATTTCAGGACTCCATGGACATTAAATCTATTAAGAAATTTCCATCCACATTAAGGTTGGTTGTTTTAGCCATGGTTGCAACTTGGGTACTACACATTTGCTCAGTTAATTTAGAGAAACCAACAAGGACTCGCACAAATAGCAAGTTGTTGGAACTTAGAGTCATCAACCGGTCATGTCATCTTTCTAGTGTGGAAGAATGGGAAGTACCCTTCTTGCATTATCCACAACCCAAAACTTACAACAGGTATATATTCAATTTAATTATATACATACATGCATGTATCTGAAGATTTGATCTTTACCGAGTCAGACAACGTCGTGTCATCCATGTAGTTGACTTCACCTAGTGGGATAAAGATTTTGTTGATGTTTATATATATATATACATGCATATGCTTTTTGGAATGTAAATTTTTCAATTTGCCACAAATATTTGTTATGTGGGTTTGATTATATAGCTATATTGAATGATTGGTGAATGAGCAGAGAGGAGTGTGCTTGCAATCCTGTCCGGTTTTTTACCATATTGACAATGCAAAGATCAGGTAGTGGATGGTTTGAGACGTTGTTGAACAGTCATATGAATGTAAGTTCCAATGGAGAGATATTTGGTGTGGTCAAAAGAAGGGAGAATGTTTCTTCAATTTTGAAGACAATGGATGTAGTGTTCAATCTTGATTGGTTCGGTGGTGCTTCCAAGAATGAGTGTTCCGCAGCTGTGGGCTACAAGTGGATGCTTAATCAGGTAATTGAAGGGCGTCTCAATTTCATGAACCATCATCATGGGTTGGTTATCTTTTTTTATATCGACAAGTTAGTTATTAACTATTAGTTGTTTTTTAAATTGTTTGTGTTGTTAATTTTTTTGTTAATAGGAGGATTTGAATCCATGACCTCGTCCCTTTTTATTCTTTTTTCACCACTAGATCAACTTTTTATTTCCTCCATGGGTTGGTTATGTGTTGTCTATAAGATGATGCTGTTGCTAAAATAATAGATGCATATATTGGCAGAGTTTGATGGAGCATCATAAGGAGATAGTGGAATACTTTGAACGGAGGAGAGTTTCTACAATATTCTTTTTCAGAAGGAATTTGCTTCGTAGAATGGTATCTGTGCTTGCAAATTCCTATGACTAAAATGCAAAGCCATTGAATGGAACCCATAAGTCTCATGTCCACTCCACATTAGAGGTCTCTCACACTCTTTCTCTCTCTATTGCCCTTTTTTCCTTACTAACATTTGTCTTTGTGTTTGGATTTCATGAATGGATTAGGCTTGCATGTTGAGAAAAGCTTATAACTGGATTTCATTAAACTGAGTAAAGATGAAGTAAACATTTCTAGTTTGATAAAAAAAAAACAAAAAACAATTGTTGATACTTTAATAACTTATAATTTTTTATGTATTTGCACATAATACTGATTTTCAGACTGACATTACTTACTACTTTATTTTCTATTGATTGCTGATAAAAAATAAATAAAAAACTACTTAACTTTCTAAAGTTATTATAAGTTTATAACCAAATGCAACATGCAGAGTTTTTTGATTGAAAAGTAACTTTTATAATAGAATTAAGGGAAGCAAAACATGTGCATTGATTGCAAAAGTGAAATAGTTGACTTAGTTTTTCTTGAGCAGGCTGGAATTCTCGCCAAATACAGGCCATGGATCAATACCACGCTGTTGATGACAGAGCTAAAGCAAACAGAGGAGACAGCTGCAAAAGCCATTGAATACTTTAACCACACTCACCACATTGTTCTCTACTATGAGGATCTCATAAAAAATGCCACGGTAAGCTTACCAATACTAAAAGCATGTGATGTGCCTGTATCATCACAATTCTACAACTATTATTTAATATATTTATTTATTTATTCTATAGTTTAGGATTGATCCACTATCACCATAAGTTTTTATATTTAATCTGATCATGTAATAATGATAATATGTTAATTAAAATTTTTGGTTTTTTAGTTAGCCATTTTCATAGTGAAATGTGTAAGTACATAATTAAATTATAGCGCAAAATATTTTTTTATCAATAAATGTTTTAGTTGTTAGTCTGGAAATAGGAGGGAATTGAACCCACAATCTCTCTATCCCTTTCTCCCTTCAACCACAAAATCAACATTAGAAATGCGAGCCGCAAAATATGTTTATGCAGCCATAGATCAAAATTCAAACATATATGGATATAATTCAATGTTGATTTTTTTTCATCATCTACAGAAACTGAAAGATGTTCAAGAATTTCTAAGATTGCCATACAGAGATATGCACAGCAGGCAGGTCAAGATTCACACTGCCCCATTATGGAAGCAAATTGAAAACTGGGATGAAGTGCAAAAAACACTTAGAGGCACAGCATATCAGAATTTTCTCTTCTCAGACTAACCAAATACAATACGACACAATAACTGATTTTTGAAACCAATAGACAAAGATTGCTTCTTCTATGTTACTCGTACACATGAAAGATTCTATGACTAGCAACAGGATTACTCTATGTACTTGGGTGCCATTTCTTGGAAACTTTATTTTAACGTAATCAAGCATTTAATGTTGTAACCAGGACAATGGTTTAGTCAACATGATTAAAAAAACAATTTTTATAATTGAAGTTGATATTTTATGCAAGAAAAATGCATGTGAATGTAAGCTAGAAGTTTCAACTCTCTCCCTCCTCAGGTACAACGACCTGTGCATTGGAGCGTGTGTTTCTGTGTGACACGGGACATGATTAATTGCAATCTCATAAATTAATATTAATCATCTAAAAAAAGTAAAAAACCAAATAAAATAGTAAGTAAAAATCCAAATACAAATAGTATGTCAATAAATCATTTTCATGAAGACTAATAAACAAGTCATTTCTTACGTTAATAAGATTTTCTCTGCAAGTTCCTTCTAACTTCCATTCAACAGTCTTTTTTGTTTATTGCAATCAGTAGATTTCAAGAAATCGAAATACAAAATACTGGTACTTGAGTCTTAAATGTCACGGTTATTTTGCACTTACAATAACAATAGCTTGTCCCTCCCTACCAAGTTGGGCTAACATAGCCTATCCTTAAACAATTCCAATCCTTCATATTTCACACTTGGCTATGTTGGAAAGTTGAATCTTCAAATTTTTCAGATGGAAAGAAGAATATGGTTAGGCTACCATTTGACTATTTGTAATACTATACTATCAAATTTCTTGTCGAGTAAAAAAAGACAGGTGTTTTCCAATTCTCAAAAGTTAATCTCCCTCATTATCATTGATCCAAAGAAATTTTACACAAAAAAAAAAAAAAAAATCAAACATAATTTCTCAAATTAAATAGGTCATTCTTCCTATATATAAATATAACAAAACGTTACACCACTGCAACAATTCTATAGCCTATACTATACTAACAATTTAACATTAATTCAACTTTTTCTATTTTTTTTTCAAATTTAGACAAACAACACGTTTAATTCAACAACTCGGATATAGATTGAATTAAATTAGCCATTTTCGGATTCACCATTAAATTCAACCGAGGTTTGACTTGTCAGGGACTTGCATTAAAGACCATCGAATTCACACTAGTCCAACTATCTCTCATTTTGCAGAAATAGAAAAAAGAAACAAAAATATGTGGAAACTACTATTCTTTTTCTTTTTTCATTTCTTCAAATTGCTCCCTAAATAATGTTACAAACAGGATAACCAAACCAAATCAACAAATCACTGAACTGGTCCGTTAAGTGCTGTAGTAGTACAGTCATTCTTATCTGTCCGTTCAATAACGAAATGGTCAACAATTTTGACCGTATGAACTGGATCCTGGTGGGCAATGGCTGCCCTCCATTTGCTGGGAAACCTTCTCAAATGACTCAACTCATGTGGATGTTTTGTCTCTCCATCCCAATCAGGATCGAGCTTCCACTCCTTTGGAACCTGCACATTCAAAAATCAAAATGTTAGACGATGATTCAATACTTAAGGCAAAGTATATCAGTTATCTAACCTGAACCAATTCAATACTCCAGTTTACATAAAACAAATAGTTGAATTGAATAATGGCTTCCTACCTTATCGACAGCCAAAGTATAAACTTCAAGATCACCATCCGAATTGATGTGAAACCGTGTGAATGATTTGTAATTAGCTATTCGAAGAGAAGAAAAGGCTTCATCAAAGTGTAAGTGAAGCCAGTTGATGCAAATGTATAAGTAGCTCCCAAACACCAAGGAAACAACAGGAGTCGAGAAGACCCAAAAATAAAGGAAGACGGAAGCATAATATATTACAGCACCCCCTCGGGAAATAGACTCTAATCCATTCTTGCAAATATTACTCCGGGAGACTGCCATGACCTGAGAAAAATAGAAAACCATCTCCGTGACAGGATCCATTATAAGAAAAGTCAAATAAAATCATTCAGAGAAATTACTCACCTCTGGCACATCAAAAGCTGACATTAAATACTTGATACATGCCGGATAAAGTCCAAATGTCCATTGTTCAATACGAGCTCTGAGTCCAGTTGGATCGGGAAAGTGCTCGCTTTCCACTGATCTATACCACTGATATAAAGTGTGATACCCTGGATTACACCCAAAAAAAAAAAAAAATCACACTTTATAAACCAAATATCATCATCACACACACCCACTTCACAAAGTAATGAAATATTTTCCCATAATATATTTGTGATGAGTAATGGCAAATAGTCACAGGACCTTGTGCCAAAATTCACCAGATCAAGAGTCATATCAATATCACCAGAGCTAAGTTCCAGCAGGTCATTGTGGGCCTATTGAATCTAGCTTCCAACAAAATAAAGATACAACTATTGAAATATAATTTCCAACAACATAATTTATAATTATTGATAGAGACTGGACCAGAAAGATAGATGAAAGAGAGAATCTTTATTGAAAAAGAGAACAATCACAGTAGTTACAAAGTGAACTCGAGATTCACCACCCTCCTATTACTTTTCTGTCTGTCTTTCCTAAACTCTCTACACTTATTTATACTTTCCCTCCAATCTGATAACTAATAGTTAGTCGTAACTAACTATTAGTTATCCTAACGGATAACCACTAACAGCTAACCTTCAAGGGACACTCCTAGAGTACACCTGTCTCCATCTTCTGTCTCTATCAATACCCCCCTTTTAAGATGGACCTTGTCCCAAAGGTCCAGTTGAGGAAAAACAGTCTGCATCTCCTCAGCAAGTTCCCAGCTATCTTCATGGTAGGGTAAATCTTGCCCTTTGATGAGTATTTCCTGTCTGCCATCTGCTGAAATTCTACTCTGCATGATTTTCTCTGGTTGGACCTTATACGATCCATAAAACCGTGGGCTCAGCTTCTCATTTGATTTCTTTGACAAAGATTTCATTCTATATGGCTGCAGCTTCAAAAAGACCCAGTCTCCTTCGTTAAACTCTAGCTCTCTCAACAATCCCTGTTGCTGCAGCCCTTGGGGTTCTTTAAAAAACTGCTCACACTCTACCAATACCTTCCCTACTGAACCAGGGATTTCTTCTGCCCTTCCTTCTTCTTCTATTGCTTTTAATTCCACCAGCAAACCTTGATCAGCTTCCAACAGGCGCTGATTTCCACCAGACACTGCATTCCCCTTGTTTCTTCCCAGCGAATCGCTCTCGGGGCCGTGGGCTGCAGGTGCTTGCTTCTCCCATGCCGCTGCTAGCCTCTGCAGCATGGCTTCGATGGCGCACCCAAACATGATTCTACCGCTTTGCGATTCGATTCCATCACCTCTCGATTTTCTTCCACAGCTCTTTCGATCACCTCCATCCTTGTGTCCATTTTGTTGCTAGTTTTCGACCCCATCAACCTCCTCACAGCCCCAAGATCTGGAGCTCTGATACCAGTGATAGAGACTGGACCAGAAAGATAGATGAAAGAGAGAATCTTTATTGAAAAAGAGAACAATCACAGTAGCTACAACGTGAATTCGAGGTTCACTACCCTCCTATTACTTTTCTGCCTGCCTTTCCTAAACTCTCTACACTTATTTATACTTTCCCTCCAATCTGATAACTAATAGTTAGTTGTAACTAACTATTAGTTATCCTAACAGATAACCACTAACAGCTAACCTTCAAGGGACCCTCCTAGAGTACAACCTGTCTCCATCTTCTGTCTCTATCAATTATAAAGATGGAAGTCTACATTTTATAAGTAATGTAACAATAAACATGCCCTTATGGATATGTCAATATGGTGAGACTTATAAAATCTGGATTACATACAATAAAAATCTGAATTATACTTTCGTCTTCCTCATTTAACTAAAGCTCTATTTAGTTCCATTCACTGCAATAGTCACAATGTTATCCTCATAATAATAGTGTGTTGTTTCTATCATCCCCCCAACCCCCCATGCAATATGGACTATGCAAACAACCATTTTACCTTCTACTGAAATTTAACTTAATTATGAAAAATGAGGGCAGTAGGGATCAAACCCCTAACAACTTGATCATACAAACTCTTAATACCAAGTCAATGATCAATTCACCCCAAAGCTTACAATGTTCGGTGGAAGCCCAACAATTTTATATTTCTAACCATTTTCAAATTCATGAAGTACCCTCAGAATAGTGCCAATATTAGTCAGCTGACATGCCAATATTATTTTTAATGAAATGGATGATGAGATTCTATTTGCTGGACTTCTGGAAATGACATGGCATAACACCACATCAGCGAAAGAGTGCTAAGTCAATGTCAATCTGACAAGGGGACTATTTTGTGTTGATTTCAAAACTTCAAGCTGCAATTAGAAGTGGGGACGAAAATAGGAATTTTGAGAAACTAAAAGGATCAAAATTGTAATTATAATTAAGCTAAAATATATTATTTATCAACTTGAGCAAGACAAGTTACATAACTTTGTATCAATAAAAATTGTTCAACATACAGAAAAACCAAACCTGAAGTTGCTAGCAACTTATGCTGGATGCATATTTCAACGTCTATTTCAAGAAGCAACATAAGAATCAGTGCTGCAGCAAGGTGAGCAGAAACATGAAGAACTCCAATTATTGCTCGTTTCTTCCGTGACAATTTGGGTGGAACAAAAGAATATGCTGCAATTAGTAATAGTATAGCTCCCACTAGTGACACACAAGAGTGCTGCAGAATATATATAAATCCATTCCACACAGTACCAAGGAAACTCCTTATGTGACCAGAAAATGTATCATCTTGGAGGATGTGATTCAGCTCACACTAGAAACCAAGTACACAAAACAATTGCATCTTAGCAAATAGCAACAGATGATAGTATCTTAACAGATAAGCAAAATGCTAATCTCTGCTTACTAGATGGACCCAAAGGAAAGAACAAGAATCCAACAGCTCAAAAACCATAATTGACAGAAAGCATACAAAATAAAGCTAAAAATAACAAAGATATGGAGGAACTCACTTGTGGAAACATAGAAAAGACTAGTACAAAATATATAATGCCACCAATAAAATCAAATTGCCAGTTCTTCTTCCGAAATTTTAAGATATTTCCCAATGCAATCTGCATCAAATTTAAAAATGTTACAGCATAATGTGCTAGTAAAATATTTAAGAAAAAATGATTTAGTGCTTTCAAGTAAGAGAAGGAGAAGTATAATAAGCAATTATAAACATTCTGCATACCCTGCTTGAATCTTCAAAGGAAGGATATGCAGCTTTGCATTCATAGGAAACTTCATCAAGTTTGTTGAATTTACTGAAAACATGGGTAGGATGTAGAAATGCACCACCACAACCATTAACAAGAAGATGGTGAACATGTACAGGTCCATCTGACTTTACATGAGAATGACGCATGTAATGATGCAAGTCCCCAGCCATTCGAAGCTTACATCTTCCTCTTAAATAATCAGAAATAAGGTGAGAAATGTTCTTTCCAGTAACATCATTCCAATACCAGTCAGTGAGCCAATTAGGTTCATGAGTAATAATGATCACGGAGTCATCCTCTTGAACCTGGATAGGTCATGGTAAAATTTGTGGACAATCAATCGGTATATAGGTCAAATTATGAGGTATAAGGACTCAGGTTAGATCCAGTAATAAATAGAAAAAGTAAAACAAAACCAATATGTTACACATCTACTAATCAAAGCTTGCTTTGTTGAACAGGACAATGCATAAGCTAAAGTTCATAAATGAAACATAGCATCTAAAAAGGGTACTCAAACTATAAAAAAAATGGATTTACTAAAAAAATTACATAAAAACCAAATTTCATTAGCCCCTTAATGGACAAGATGTTCCAAGACAACGAGACTAGCAGGCATAAAACATGCAAGTTAATCGCAATGCTGCCTGGATTGTTGGTCAGGAGCAATCCTAGAATAATAAGATAGAAATAGCCCTATATAAAATTAATTGTGTAATACTATGTTGGAATCCATAAATGAAAGCGACTAATTTGATTTTATCATTGTAAAAATTCTATTTTACTAAATTAGAGCGTAGATATCCTGTAAATTACAAGTTAGTCATTTGTAGTTTCCATTTATTTTTTAGAGATTATGATGGATTATAGAAAATATTTTCCATGTTACTATATTGTTTTCACCATCCGTCTCCCACCTCTCACATTAAGTATTTTACTATTAAATGTTACATACATCAATCATTATTTTATATGAAATCAATTGCAACAAAAGAATGAGTAGAAATAAATAATAATAATAATAATTATAATAATAATAATAATAATATAATAATAATAATAATAATAATATAAAAAACTGAACAAACAGTGCTCTACAAACAACATTAGTGATTAGTAAACAAACAGTGCAGTACACAAACATTTGTTCTGAACTTCACCATTTCTTAGAAACGAAGAGACACAAGGTAAAACAGAAAGAATATTTACTTTCTCTGTTATCAGTTCCGTAAAGAACTTGAATTGGTACACATCAATATCACCATGAAGAGCTAGATCAAGCCCAAAAACCCACCACCGTTTAGGGAGTTGCAACGCAAAATAACTCTTCTTCTGGGGCATGAGCCATCCACCTAACCAGCTTCTATGGCATATATACCTCATAAAGGTCTGGAGTCCATCAAACCAGTCTGTGAAGAAAACAATTATATTAATTAGTAACCATATTACTGTTAGGCATAAATACACAATTTTAAACTTTTTAATAGTGAGATGAGGTAAAATTACCCAAACAAATATAATAATTAATTGAAAAAAAAATTAGCAAGATGATAAATGCAAAAAGGGGGAAACTGGTTATTTAATGAACTCAGTGAAAAATAGCACATTTAATCTGGTAAGGCTTGATCCAGGAGCTAAAACTAACCATGGTTTCCAGGAATAACAAAACATTGAGGTCCGTTATATTGTTTTAATTGAGCCCCAAAGAGTACCTCCGGCTTGTTCACAGCTATCTGCTCTGCTTTATACCAAGGAGGAGGTTGAAGAGCATACTCAAAAGGAACAAAAAGACGCCTTTCATATGTGAATGCTGATGGATTTGGATACCTGCAACAGAACAAAAATAAGTCATTGAAGGAAAAAAAATACATCTACAGAACATTGCAAGAGAGAGTTGAAATTTGAAACATTAAATGACATTGCAAAGGTCTCTTTAATTCAGTGGAAAAAGCAGTTTTTGGAGTCCCTCAATAAGCTGACGTTTCAAACAAGTCTGGCAAAGCTAATTTTCTGGATGTAAATGAGTTAAACTATTATTTGAGCTAAATTTTTTAAATGTTCAATCAAGCTCGTTCAATACTTCAATTAGCTAAACAAACAAGCTCAACTGCTCAAGCTTAAAGTTATGTTTGATTATTTAAATGAGCCAATTGACATTAACAGCCCACAAATAGCTAAATGATGTATGTATACCTAGATGATTGTGAATTGTGATGTCATTTATTGTATTTACTTGAAAAATTGTAATTTCATTTATTATTGTCATATGCATATCATTTACCTTAGTTCAATTATCAAGAGTCATGTTTTTAATGGGTAACCATAAACTTAAAAAAATTGTCATTTTCATGATTAAAAAATTCATTTCCAATCTCAAGTCAGTTATTTGAATATAAAATTATATTTGATTTCTTTTATTACTTCACCTAGTGTGAAGGTGTCTACTAAATACTACATTAATAAACAAACATTTATTTCATAGAAAAAAAAAAAAAAATCAAGCCATGAATGAGTCAAATAAGTCAAGCACAATCTTTAAATTCGGCTCGTTTAGGTAAAAGAGCCAAACTTAACAATCTCTTTTTTCACAACTCACAAGTCAAGCTCAAACTTCAAATATTTTGCTTGACAACTCATTTACACCATTACACTAGTCAACTACCTGATCCATGTAGAAGCCTAGAAGGGGTGAAGCAGGAAATCTAGTAATCAATATCAAAGCATGCCTGAAACTAGCAGTAACCATGCCAGAGTATTTCAAGAGGAAGTGGTAGTTGTGGGATAATTGCAAAATCATAGGCCATTATATAAAAGCTTGAGATGATATTACATGTTTCCATAAGAAAAGAAAAAAAAAACACACCACTTGTTAAATACTCTCAATTTCCTAAAATTTAAGTTGAAAATTTGATCTAAACAGATAACTCTACAAAATGCAAAACCCAGTAATAAGATACATTTTGCCTTCAATCTGTACACTGTTTACTGAAGCAAAAAAGAAATTGATGGGTAATATAAATGGTATATGATGTGGCATCTGGTTAGTAGCCCTCAACAAAAATGTACAAAACTATGTACCGAAGACTCAGAATTTGATTTTAGACCTAGGTATTCAAAATTCTCAATCAAGAACCATGGCATTAAATGGTGTCAACTTATCATTCTGGAGAAGCTCACACATAATAAATAATAATTGACCAAATCATGTGATAATAGCCACAATTTAAAATATTAAATTAAATTAAATGCAGCCAACTTACGCAAGATCACCCCCAATAAGTAGCAAGTTTCCACGTGGCAAGGTAAGCTCAGAATCATCTTTCAGTGTCCGAATAAAAGGCTTAGCAAGTAGCCGTGCAACAGCATAAGATGAGTTCCCACCATCACCAGTATCAGCCATAAAGTCAAACCAAAAATCATCCTTCTCACTAAAATGATCATATAGAAGATCACCTTGATGATTTCCATCACTAACCCTACTCATTGCTGCCTGTCAATAGACATAAGACTTGTTAATGCTGGCATACCAGCAAAATGAGGATGAACAAAAAGCAAACTGATTTACATCATAGAATAATGCATGTTTTAACAGCCTCACTTTGCTTGCTTTGTAATTAGTGTAAATTATTCCAATATTAGGATAGTTGATTAATTTGGGTCTAATGCTAGGAAAGTTGGTAATTACCGATGACTTGGTTTTGCCTATACAGTGTACTTTCAAAATACAGCCTTCTAATTTTCTCATTCATTCAGAAATAATCATTTCTAATATTCTTTTCAACTTTACATCCTCAACATAAAAAATGTGAAGCCTCAAAAATTATTTTATAAATGATAGATAAAAAATAGTTCAATTGTGGCATGCTAAATAAAAAGTCAAAAACTGCACAAAACAATAGAAATCTGAATCTGGAGACTAGATATTACAAAACGCTCAACTTTACAAGCAGAGTGCACACATCCACATTTCAGGCTTTGATTTTGCTTTATTGCTCTTAAAGAAAAAATACAAGATTCAATGTCATTGGCAAGTGGCAACAATACAGAAAACTATGATCCTTTTAAGTTTTAACATTGCCTAACACCAGATTTAGATTAACTGAAAATTCCTTTAAAAGGTATGAAAATACTTACAACAATGGCAATACAGAGAGTATAATATAGTCAGCTAAGTACTTCACATTATAAAAAAGACATACTGACAGAATAGTATAAACAATAAACATAGAGAAAATAAAAAAAGTTACCTGCATCATACGCATGTCAAAACGTCCAACGAAGACAGTCACTGATACCAGAAGGTCAAAAACTGTTTTGAATAAATCAGCAGATGTTCTGCATTATTTAGCAAGTGTAACCACACATTCAAGACAACCTTCAACACCCCTTGAAATAAAATTTAAAAAAAAAAATAAACTGGGAAACAAAATACTTTATATACATACATACCCAGAGTACCATGGAACCATGTCTAAAAAATCAGGCTTCATCTGCTTCTTCTTCAACTTCTCATATTCTTTAACAGATAATGGGTGAGTGAGAGCCCATCTGTTGATTTTTCAGACATAAAAATGAAGATATTAAGTGAAATAATGAGAAAAAAATGGTTGATACTCAATACTATGAAATTTGAAAATGCTAATACCAGCCATAATAATTTATTACTCATAGTCATTGAGCACTGTTGCACCAAGGGCTCAAGGCAACATTGCACATTGCTTTGTGCAGGGAAATATAGTCCGGAATAACGGCATTACAAAAATAAAATAACTAACATACATTAACAAAACAGACCAATACATAAGAAAACTTTCAGCTGTGTTTTTTTTTTTTTTCCTGAAAATCTGTTGGGATGACTGGAAAAAAGAAAATGAACATTTGCTCAAGTTAAATTTTTTAAAAGAAACATAGATGCAAAATTTCAAAAATGTTCAAGAATAAAAACTGACATCATTTATTGATTTGGGTAGTCAAAGGAAATTATGCTTTTAATGTCAGTAATTTCAATTGAAATTTTAATATCAGAAAAATTTTATACTTTGAACAATTAAAAACAATTACTCATACTACAAGCGGGAACATGACAAAATTTAGCACATAAATAAAATCAACTATAAAGTACTACTCACCCTGTTGACCTCTCCACCACATAATTTGCAATGTAAAGCCCAATAAATGTAGCCCAAAGTGAGTAAATGGGAGAAATTTCATCTGATGAACCAGGACATGATCCATTGCAAGCTATCTAATACATAAAAATAATTTTGGCATCAAATCATGTAAAGAACCAGAATGGACATAGATATATGAATTACGACAGCAGACTGTATAAATCAAATAATTATAACACTATATTAATTACCTCGCCATAAATAACCCACTTTGACAAGAGAGGATAATCACTTGCAGATCCAACTGGTGCAAACCAAGATGAGCAAACCTGGTCTTTCAATTCGTTCATCCGAAGAAACTTTGCAAGCCATGTGTTCCTCTCCTCTTTTTTCCAGAAAGAAAACCAGTTAGAATTTCTTCGGTCAAATGGTCTCTCTCTTAACATGGCACGGTTACCACAATGACTATAAAATACACAGCATGCCACGCTAAGTACCTATTATTTATTTTTATAAAAGAAACACCATCAGAACAATATTTCATCTTCTAAGGATACAAACAATCATCTTCCAAACTTACCGCACAGTTTTGAAGAATGGTCAAGATCTCTGGTCTCTTTCCCGCCACACGTGAAACAAAGCCGATATACCAGAGACCAAGAAATATAATGTGAAAAACAAGAAGAAACAAGATGGAAGAGAGATATATTGTCAAAAACAAAGATAGATTCATCCTCATA
>PYAF01006013.1:962690-1006940 GCA_007407185.1 Glycine tomentella | reverse complement strand
TATACCAGAGACCAAGAAATATAATGTGAAAAACAAGAAGAAACAAGATGGAAGAGAGATATATTGTCAAAAACAAAGATAGATTCATCCTCATATCCACTCCCATTGACTGAAAGCTAGGAAGATGATACACAGCTGCCACTAAAATCCAAGCTATGTACCTGCAAAATGGACGCTTAATTATTTCTAATCCCATAAATATTTCATAAAAATATATAATAGCACATACACATAGATAGCATTACATTTGTCTAAGAAACTCACCATCGACTGAAATTTGAATAGCTTGGTTTGAAAGTCTTTCCTATAAATGGTGATGAAAAGAAATAAAAAAACCCAAACAAGCAGCCATACATAGACCACCATTTAACATTGTTATCTAATTTTTCTACAAGAGTATGTATATTGTCAGATGAGATGAAAAAGAGGCAACCCACAACAACAGCAATTACAGCATGGCGGGAATGCTCATGAGGGTAAGGATAAGTGTGGGTTAGAATAGTTCTAACCCTCTGCATTTTCAGCGTATCAAGAATACCAGCAGACTGCTTACTAGAGCCCATTCCAATAAAAAAATCTATATCTACCAAATTTCTGCAATGAAGTTCACTTTACGAATTCCAGAAAACCATAGAGATCAATACCAGAAGAATCCTGCACAAGATTAAAAAAAAAAAATATTAGTATTAATTGCAACAAGATAAACTCATAATTGAAAAAAAAGAGGAACAATAAAACCACACGATAAGCAATTTAACGTTCATTTAAGTAATAGCATAATGGCCAAGAGCACGAAACACAAAACAAAACAATAAAATTTTAATGAAAAGATCAAAAAGAGTTTTTGACAATTGTAACTGAATTACTAGTATTTCCTTTGTCCAATCAACTAAATTTCTACAAAAGATTGTCGTTTTCCTGTTTTAACAAGTCAATTCTCCTTCACCACTATGACAAATTCTACCTCGCTTTTTTGCCACTCATCCTTTTCTTTACCCTGATTCTCCTAATAATTGAATTCCATCATACCTTCATATCCAAACATTCTCCCACATGAATGAATTTTACGTTTCTCATCTCATACAACGCAGCACTAACAGAAGTCATGATTATCAAAAATAACTATACAAAGTAAAAAAAAAAAAAACTGAACTACAAGTGATTCATGCGAATCACAAAATTAGGCTCTATGAAGAAGTTAAATGAACTTCGACAAATAGTTATATGTAATCAAATTTAGTAAGGAAACAAAGCCCTAACCTAATCTTTCCCTCCATTTTTTGTTTCTTCTTATTTCGATTTTTCGTTTTCCTTACCGTACAAGATTGTGGCAACGCAACTAAATAAAGCAACACAACAGGAGAACAGAATATTCAAGGCACAAAGATGCGACGCGAAGCAAAAGTTCATCGAGAAAAAAATGCAACGATACATAAAAACCACAACGAAAAAAAACAACACGAAACGAACGAACGAACGAAAAAGAAGTTGCAGAGAGAGACAGCAATCACAAGCGACGTTCCCAATGTTTAAACGACGAAGAAAAATTATTCAGAGATAGAAGAGGCACACGCACCTGGTATCGCGAGAGAAGGCTAAAAGGAATAAAAAGATCACTCACATGAGAAGTGCGTGCTATTAAAAGGAAGGAAACTTAGCAGGAGAATCACTCAGACCCACTTGGCATCTGAGAATGTCTGCGAGGAACATTGCAACGGCATATTCTTTTTTGAAAACCGTTTATTGAACCTTCACCCCCCAAACACGCCGCGAGAAAAACCAACTTACTTTTCAATTTTACACATCCCACAAACCACATGATTAGGTTAGGGGTATTCAGATACAAAATCATACAAAATAAAAATCAAAAATCCAACCAAATAAATAGTTTTTTTTGGATTTGTTTGATTTAATTTATGATTTGTGTTTCTAAATTGGACCAAAAATTATAAAATATATTACTTTAATGTTATATCTTTTATTTATATATATATATATATATATAACTTGAGTTTTTCCAATATTTTATAATATTATGTATATAAAACTTATATAAGATATTTTTCAAACGATTTTTTTAACATATATTTGATTTAGAATTAAATAAAAATTTAACATATTTTTATGAAAAAATATTTAGTAAATTAACAAGTAGATTGGTATTAGAAAGTTTTTAATATAACTTGATTTAAAATATGAAAAGAAAATATAAAAATTTTAATGAATAATATTTTAATGTCTCTCCATGTATTTTAAATGAAATAAAATAAAAGAAAAAAGATTTAGAAATTAAAAAATAAAATAATAAAAATAACTCACAACAAGAGAGTAATGAATAATTATTAAAAGAGAATAGTAAAAATTTTAAAATTAAAAAGAATAAATTATCTAAAATTTGTGTACATTAGAGAAATATTTTCTTTTTTTATAATCAAATTAAATCACATATTTAATGTTTAATTTGAATATTTTTAATAAAAAAAATCAAACAAAATCGTACCATTAACACCTCAACATACTATCAGCAAAGTATTAATTAATTATTATTTTTTCCAGTAGCGGATAAGATAGACACATAATAAATACTCTAGCACATGTTTGTTGTTTATGTAGTTTCCGGAAAATCACGCTTTCAATTCAAATCTCGTTTCAAAGTTTCTGGCTTTCTGCGGCTTCTTTCCGCGTCTCTCTCACAACATGCGTATTGCGTATTGCGTATTGCGTATTGCGTATTGCGTATTGCGTTTTGCGTTTTCCTTCCACCACCGTCTATATTGACTCACTTTTATGGTTCGTTTTGTAAGAAAGAAGGTGGAAGAAAGGAAAATAAAGATAAAAGAAAACACTTTATATTTTTTTTTTCTTGTTTGAAAAAAAAGTTTTACATTTTTTTATAATTTAATTCATAACAATTTTCGCATTCAAGTTGCAAATACTTATATTTTTTATGAAAGAAAATATTATTTTTTAAATAAAAATTTAAATTTTTTTTTTCTCTCATTTTCTTTTTAATTCAAATTTTAAATTTTTTTCCTTGCCTATTTTGTTTCTGCAACTTGCAGGACGGTTATCATAATAGCATTGGACTCGCTGCATATATTATTGTTTGGGCCTTTAGATTTGGGTCTTCTTGTTTCAGAAGGCCCGAAGATCAAAACCAAACCAGGCTTTGCTATTCCCCTCCGTTTTCGCAAAGTTTACTCCCAAATTTTTCAAAAAAATAACCTTGACAATAATACTTTTTCATTGTCTCAAATGCACAAAAAATCTTATTTTCATTGGTTATCTTGAAAAAATTTTGAGATAAATAATGGAGACATATTTTTATTATGTTATTAGATATTGTAACTTGACAATATATAACAAAAATATATTTTCAGTATGTATCTTAATAAATATGTCGATATACACAACACACAAGGTAAACTGTTGTTGTAAAGGATAATTTTGTCAAAAGAAGTTATAAATATTGAGGGCAAGCTTAGAGAAAAAAAAAATAAAAGGATGGAAATAACAAAGCCAACTAAAGCCTATGATTTTAATTTGATCTCGTACGGGCCCATGTTGTACATAGGTTCTTAATAAGGGAATTAATATTGGTCCTCCGATTTGGCCCCTACCATAAATGCACAAATAGCAAAATACATCTTTTCTTTTTTCCTCCCATATTGGCACTCACTCTACCCTTCCTAGCAAACCAATGAAATCACAGTTTTGTTGTGTTACAATTTAATAATACAACAAAATTGTGATTCTGTTATGTTACAAAAATTATAACATAATAAAATCGTGATTTCATTGTGTAACAATTTATGTAGCAGAATCATACTTCTTACTTGCACAACAGAATTGTGATTTCATTATGCACTTTTTTCACACACCTAGCTACACAGAAATACACTTTCACTGAACTAGTGGGTGTGAAAAAAGAGTACAACAAAATCACAATTTCATTGTACATTACACAATAAAATCATGATTTCGTTGTACAATGTTTTTGCATCCCCACTATTGCAATGGCTTTGATAGCAATTATTGTGAAACTGAGGAGGGTAAATATCAAAGAGATTTTCACCAATGGACCGTGAGCAACCACACCGATGTAAGACTTTATCTCACACTTATACTTCAACAATGCTCTGATACTAATTGCTAAGAAATCTAAGGGGGGTAAACACTGAGGAGATTTATGTAACACCCCGATCAAATCACATCAAAATAAGATGGATCCAAAGGTTGTGCAGGTATGGGACTGTACAACTAATGATAACTTAACGGAATTAATTGGTACTACTTATATCAACAAGATGTATCTACTTTTCAGTAGCACATCACTTAAGAACTTCAAAATTAAGCATGTTTGACTTGCAGTAATTTTGAGATGGATGATATTTTGGGAAGTTTCCTGGAAAGTGTGTGAGTAAGGATAAAAAACACACTAAAAATTCTTGTGTTGGTTTATGAGATCAATTATTGATCCTGAAAGCAGACAAAATTGATTTTTTAGGTCTTGAAAAAGGCTACCTACAAAGGATTCTAACTGGTGGAGGGTTCTGACCAACAAACATGTTGAGTAAAGTGTCACCGAGTGAAGTGTCATAGTGTAAGAGTCACCGAAAAGTCATAGAAAATGTAAAAGGCTGGTCTTTGCACCAATTAGATGTGAAATCTACTTTCTGGAATGGACCACTAGATGGAGAGGTTTATGTCATCCAACCGCCAGGTTTTGAGATTTTGGATCAAAAATAGAAGGTGCTCAAATTAAGGAAGGCCTTGTATGGCTTGAAGCAAGCTTCACGTGCTTGGAACAAAAGAATTAACAACTTTCTAAGCCAAATAGTCTTTGTTAAATGCACATCTGAGCATGGAGTGCATCTAAAGGTCTTGAAAGTGGTCATTGATACAGATTTGCTAATAGTGTGTCTCTATGTAGATAACTTACTAGTGATTGAAGCAATGAAAATGAGATTGAAGAGTTCGAGAAGAAAATGATGAAGGAATTTGAGATGCGTGATCTAGGGCTCTATGTAATACAAGACCTAATCTAGGATTTAGTGTTGGATTCATAAGTAGATTTAGGGAAACACCAAGAGTACCTCACTTACTAGTAGCCATGAGAATAATGTGCTATGTGAAAGGGACTTTGGACTATGGAATTCTATTTCCTAAAGGGAATGACAACTCAGAAGTTGAACTGCTTGGGTACTCTGATTCAGATTAGTGTGGTAACAAATCTAATCGAAAGAGTATTGCAGGTTATATTTTTATGTGTGGAGGAGCACCAATCTCTTGGTGTTCGAAGAAGAAATCTATAGTGGCTTTATCCTCATGTGAAACAGAGTATATTACAACTTCAATTGGTGTTTGTCAAGTTGTGTGGCTTGATACATTGATGCAAGAAATTAAGGTGAAGAACTTAGGAGAAGTCAAGTTGTTTATGGATAACAAATCAAAAATAGACTTAGCTAAACATGCTTTGCACATGGAAGGAGCAACGCATAGAAACAAGGTTTCATTTTTTGAGAGATCAAGTGAATAAAGGGAAATTGATCTTGGAGTATTGCAAGATAGAATTACAAGTTGCAGACATTTTTTACAAAGGCCTTGAAGGGAGAAAAGTTTAGAGATCTAAGAGATACGATAGGAGTTATCTCTTAGAGTCATTCAAATTAAGGAGTGTTGTTAGTTAATTTGATTGACGAAAGAGCAGTATTGTCTAGTCTATGACTTGGGTCAAGTGTGGGTCGTGTAAAGACAAATATCACAAGAAGGAGAGGGGTTGAATTGTAATTAAACATATTTTTGAAAACCTTTTCAAACCACCAAGGTTTTTCGTCTGTAAAGATAACTTTGTAAGAAAGTGTAACAACCTCTATTATAGGAACTTTTCAGACGATGAGAAAAACAAATTCGCAAAAACACAGTTTATCTTAAAATGATTGAAACAAAATTTAGACCCAAGGTTAGTTAAAAACAAAGAGAAAGCAAAAACATAAATAGACACAAAGAGTTATATTAGTTCGTGTTTAATACTGAGACTACGTTCAGTTCTTGGTAAACCACCAAGTTTCACTAAATTTTCATGAGTTACAAGTATTATGTCACAATCACTTTTGTCTCTTACCAATCAAACTCTACCTCAAGTTTGATCAACACCCAGTATTATTTGTTCTACCTAGCCACTATTGGCTTCAAACAAATCAGACAAGATTCTGGTTGAGGATTGCTTAGAGACTAATACAGGATCGTCTTACAGATGCATAAAAAATAAGCACTTAGTCCTTTTCTCTCAGGACATTCAAGGTGTTTTGAGAGAACTTTTCTAATCTTACAGAAATATACATAAAGTCTTGTTGAAGAAGAAGAGTAAGAAAAATTTGCACAAGATCAACTGCTTCAATCTTCAAAAGCTTGTGATTTATATAGGCCTTGTCTTTAAGTATTCATTGTCTCATAACGGGTAGATCTTCCTTTGATCTTTGTTTGATAAAAAGAGGGTCGTTGGGTACATTTAACGCACGTCATTTCCTCATGCATAAAGCTCTTTGTTTAAGGCTTGCATGTAAAAGAAATTGCAGCAGGTAGTCACATCTTTGTGTCAGAGCAAGTCTTGCATAATTGGAGCTCTTCTTTTGATGACATATTCGATCTTGACTTCATTTATTCTTCATAGGATTCTATAGATCCTAGGAGAATGCTTCTACAAACAGAATCTTATACACAGAGTAATAAATGAAGTATTAAATATGATACTATAAGCAATAACATATCATAAACTTATTTGTCTATCGTTTGAAAAACATCAGATGCAAATATTATAAAGATATCAGACACATATTACGCAACATTTTCCCTTTACATTTGTTTGCATATAATCAAAATAATTAAAGATCTTGATTCGTCTTTGAGACGTAAATGTCCTTTTGACTCACAGGGCATATAGTCTAAGACCTCAACTTGTACATTGAGTGTCGTCTAATGTATGTCATCCAATCAATTAGTGTTAGTTGTATAATCAATTAGTTAGTTAGATATATGCATCTATATGTGTGATGTATAAAAGAACGCTTGTGTATGAGTGGGTTGGTAAGAGAGAGAATGAATATATGTGCACTAGATTAATCAATACAAAGCTACTTCTTCTGATCTCGTCCATAGGATATCCCTTGTCCACTATACCAGATTAATCTTAGTCACGATATTGTAATTGTCGTTGATCCTAAAAATTTTCGCGCACAACAAAAATCTAATACGGAATTTTCACTAAATAGATTATGCTTACTATATAATGGAAACTAATTTTTGTTCATATACTATAAATTGGAACAAAGAAGTGTCTATTTTACATTATATAATATATATTAGTTTTGTTGTATATCATAAAATAAACATCTCTCTATTTCAATTTACAATATACAAAAAGAAAACTAGTTTTATTATAATTTTACGTTATGAAACTAGTTTCCGTGAAAGTCATTTTCATAAATAAAAAACAAATTAAAAAATAAAGCTATTAAACTCAAATAAAATTTTACCTATTATAATCAATAATGTCTTAAATAAAGATTTAAAGATTTGGATTTATTTTAAAAAAATTAATAAACTTTATTATTGATAATAAAATATTAAATTAATTTAATTACATTTATTTAATGAAGAATTTGTTTATCAAAAAACTTAGAAGATAAATTTAAAATAAAATTACAGTATTTTATATAAATTACTTTTATTCTTTTAAAAAACTCGTCTTACAATTTACACCTGGTTATTTCCTGCTTCCTTATTTTATATGAATTAGTTTTCTTTTCGTAACGCTATAACTTTTTTTAGGAATTCTACATTTTTTTAAAGGAAAATCTACATATTTCTCGCGGCTCTGTTACGATACCAAGTAAACTGTTTTGTGATTCATACTCCCTACTCATCATTACACAGTTACAAATTTTTTTTTTTCTTCTTCTTCTTCTTCTTAAAAGCAGATCTGTATAGTCGAAGGCCAGGCATGTGTTTTCTATTCTTTTGGGCCTTCACCTATTGTATGGCTTTCGCCGAGTTAATTGATTGACAATTGCTTCCTGCACTTTCAATGTTTCTTTCTGCACTTCTTTTAAGTTTATGAAACACCTATTATGAAATGTAAAATTACATTTCGGAATAATATTTAAAAGAAAGGTTATTGTGAAATGTAATTACATTCTAAAATAGGTGCAGGAAGTAATTAGGAAGATGCATGAAATAATTTCCTAATTGATTTATATTACACTAAGGACAAACCAAAAATGAGGTAGCATGAAATTAGGAGGTTTGTTATTTATACCTCTTTTTACTCTTCATACTTCCATTTTTTTAAAAACTTTTCAATATTCTGAAAAATATTATATACTATAAATTGAAATAAAGATGTGTTTCTTTTACAATACATAAATGAAAATTAATTTCTATTGTGTATCTTAAAACGAACACCTCTCTTTTTGAATTTATAATGGCAAACAAAAATTAATTTTAAATTTTTTTTTTGAAAATTATGTCATTGGTTGGTATAATGTATTCATGGATTTCACCGTCTCCAAAGCTTCTAAATTGATACAAAGACTAGTTTTTGTATGATTTCATGTTGGAGAATTAATATCCATGAGCGGCATTTGCATAAAAAGATTAAAAAAATAAAAATAAAATTGGCGGACAGTGCAATAACAAAATGGGAGTGTGAATAACAATCCCCGTAAAAGTGTCAATAAATTGAAAAAAAAAAGTAAAAATGTAATTAAGGAAAACATATTTAAGCTGAAAAAAAAGTTTAATAAATAGATTTAATATTTGTTACATTTAATATTATATATGAAAATATACTTCTTGTACTAATTGATTTTTCTAAGTGTCGTAAATATGCAATTTTAGTATAAGTTTGAATTGCACCAATTAGGTTTTCAAATATTGTAATTATACGATTCCAATCTCATCATTCAACATTGTTGATGTTGCATTAACTCATGTCATTTGACTTAACACCTACTTGATGATTTTAACATGATTTTATGTGGACATGGTGATTGATTTAAAATGCTTACTTAGTTCCTCATTTAGCATGTTGATTTCAGTTCTTAAGGTTTAATAATTGTGTGATTTTAGTTCCAAAATATATTTAATGATGAACATAATAAATATTGATTATATTTAATATTGATTATACTTAATATATATATGTACATATTTTTATCATGTTGTATTTACCGGCTTTATTACTGGTTAATCTTCATTAAAAGTTTCGGTTGGTCACTTTTAATGAATTTTTCCCTCCCAATTATAGATTTATTTTTTAACTACATGAATCGAATCCGAAATTTTACTTATCGACTCCAACATTATTCTCACCAACACTTGTTGGTATATACTTTGACTTATATTAAATACAATTAATATAGAATAATAAATATATATCATATTTCATGTTTATACTACCTCTTGTCTTTATTATAAGGTCCAATTATTTAATTAACTAGGATTAAAATTTTGGTTAATTTAATTAAAAACATTAAATTTTCTTAAATTAATATTTTTTCTTCAAAACTATGCATGTGAACAAAAGTAACAAACAAGAATAGGTTATATTTCTTTTACTGTCATCTCATTTTAAAACTAACTTTAATGAAGAAATTTTTTGTGAAAAAAATAATTAATGTATGAGATTTTGATTGGACATTATAAAAAGGAATAAGTCACTTTTAAATTTTGATCTTATATTAAGGACATGGGTAGTAATTAATACCTATATTTAATGTTGTAATAAGATAATGAAAATTGAATGTTTAATTAATAATTATTATAGATATTAAATATACTGGACACAATAAATATATCTTATATTTAATCATAAGTATTAACTGTAAACATTAAGTATATATTTAATATTTGTAATAAATATTAAATACTTATATTTATATTTATAATTTATATTTAGTACTTAATAAATAATTGTCATAAATGTAATAATTATTAAATTTAATAAGCATTTACTATTATATTTAACATAGAAGTATATTTTTAATAAACATATTTAATAATAAGTAATATTTGTCCAAAATGTTATTACTCCAACTTTAAAATTTAGAAAACTATCGCACAATTATGAAACATAAATGATAATATACCTATTCTCATAGTACTAGTGCATCAAAATTAAGTCTATAAAAAGTTCAAATATATATAAAGAAAAACAAAATATATATAGGAGAGATCAAAGTAGATTGAAACATTTAATAACTATTAGTCTATTATATTATTTTATAATTTTTAACCAGATGATATTATTTTAAAATTCATAGTTGGATTTAAAGTTTTTTCACATGTTAAATTTTATATTAATCTAAAATTATTTATTATCTTGTTCACATAAACTAAAATTGATATAATATACATATTTCAAAATTTACTAAAATATAAATTATTTAATTAACTTTTTGTTATTTGTTTTTGACAAAAATTGACAGAAACAAATTTGATATATATAGATATAATTTAATGATTTGATAAATAAAAATTACATATTTTATAAAAGTTTATTAAAATAATATAATAATTATTAAAATTATCTTGTATAATTTTATGATTACTTTTATTTATATATATACCGATGCCCAAAAAAATAAAACAAAATCTTACATTCTTACGTACTTATCGGCTACGAGTTATGACTTAAGTTCTAAAAATGATGTTGCTTTTCCCAGTTTGTATGCATGTTGAATTGTTGATAGATATTAGATAGATACGATCTGTCGCTGATTCTTTAGCCACTACCATTTTGTTAATTTCACTGCCACCAGACATTCCAACGTCACCACTAAATTTTTTGACGTGAGGTGAATGCCTGAATAACACTGACACCAGATATAGTACTACTGACGAATAAAACTAACAACAAAACCAATTTAGAAGCAAATTACTTTAGAATAAATTGTTTATTTTGATTTTGAATTTTAATGTAAATTTTTATTACTTTAAATTATAATAAAATAAATATCAATAACACATTCTCTAATAAATTTATTTTAATAATTTTTTAACATTAGTTATCATTAATAAAATTAGAAAATTAAGAGAAATTAATAATCATTAAATATAAAATGAGATTCACAAAAAATTATAATGTTCAATTAATGAAAATTTCAATCATCAACTCTGAATATGTAATTATTCAAATGTTTAGAATTTTTATTATTTATTAATGATCTTATCTATCTTAACTAAAATTATCTCTAATAAGAAATACTATTATTTAATGTGATCGTCACTTAAAAAAAATTATTCCCTGTTTTTCATAATAATTTTTTTAAGAAAAAAATCCCAAAATAATTATAATTTTAATTATTTAAGGTGATATTAATTATTTTTATATTTATAATATTAATAATATTAGTTAAAAAATAAAATAAATTAATGATTATAAAATTAATTTAATAAAATAAATATTTTATTTTATCAATTTATATGTTTTTTTATTTTTTATTTTGATGGAGTAAACAAAATAATAGGGCAAAAGAAAAAAAAAAAAAAGACGAGAGAAAAATACCCAAAAGAAGAGTTAGGGAAAGGAACGAAGCTGGCGGCGGCACAGAAAGTGAGAGAGAACAGAGACTATAACAGGGTTGCAATGCATATCCCTCAAATTAGATCCAACGGTCGACATCAAACCTATGAAACCAATCGAACGGCGAAAACGAGACCGCGTTTACAAAGCCAACCCAAGAATTCTTCATCCTCTCTTATTATTATACCCTTCCTTGCCGCGCCCACCTCTCTCTCTCTCTCTCTCACACACACAGATTCAACCTTTCTCAGTTTCTCTCTCTAGAAAAACCAAACCTCGCTACTCTCTCCTCCCTTTTTTTTAGCTCTTTCCTTATTTGGCCTTCACACTCCAAACTGCGAAATACATTTTTAGCAAAAAAACAAAAAGAGTGAGAGCGTGAGACAGAGAGAGTGGTCATCAGTCATCACCGTTGATTGATTAAGATGCAGCAATCAAACGGCTCTGATTCGTCCACGACGGAGCAGAAAGCGCCACCTCCGAGGCAATCACCGGCGGTGGCGAGGCCGCAGCAGTGGCTGCCGATGCAGTACCCTGCGGCGGCGATGGTAATGCCGCACCACATGTTGCCGCCTCAGCATTACGCGCCGCAGCCCTACGTGCCCTTCCACCACCACCACCATCACCAGTACCCGCCGCCGCATGTGCCGAAGCAACACCAGCAGCAGCAGCACTACCACCAGAACGGATCCGGCGGCGAGAACAAAACCATCTGGATCGGCGATTTGCATCACTGGATGGACGAAAACTATCTCCATCGCTGTTTCGCTTCGACCGGCGAGGTATATTCACGGAATGAATCAATGAGAAATGTTAAAATTGAATGAAAATAATTTTAACTGTTTATAGAGTTTAAGTTTAATACAATGCTCTTTTTAGTCTCAACCAGTTTGAAGTGATGATTTTTACAAAAATGAGAATTTATAGGCATTCGGATTAAATTTCCTGTTTATGTTATATAGACGTACGTATGCGGAAGATTTGCTGTTATTTGCTCTAGTTAACACAGTTCGATATGAGTTCCTGTTTTGTTTTTATTAGCTGATTTTGAGAACGTTGGAAAAGTTCTTTTTTTATAGTTGAAAAAACCTCAAATGCGGTTTGTTTAAGTATTTTCAGAGTTGTTCTCTTAATTAAAATTTAAGTTTTATTTCCAGGTTTGCATCAAAGATCCATATACATTACTAAAGTGAGAATTCTGATAGAAAAATATGTATTTAAGTTTTATCTTTTTTTTTTTTTTGTGTTGGTGGAGTTTGACGTGTAGTTTATTTGAGAAGTTTGGTGCAAGTAAATACGTGGTTTTTTGTGGTTGGTACTAATTTCTTTGTTACATGTGCTACAAGGTTGTCGTCGCATGCATGTTTGTCAAGTGCCAACTTTATTTGATACAATATTGAAAAGGAAAAGTTCTTTGGTACACCGAGAGTCTGACTAATACTCTTTAATTTAGAAATTTTATATAAAATTGACAGATATATGATATTTTAAGTTCAATCCGACGTTATGTCAGTATGGTTATGCTATCCAAAAATTGTATTTAGTGGAATGTATGAAAATGTTTCCCTTTGTAGGAATAAAATCAAAGTGCCACTCTTATAAGTGAAAATAGATTCGTACTAGTTTGGGAATTAATGGTTGAAGAATGGAAATAGAAATGTGGATGTCTTTTTTTTTTTTCTCTCTCGTACTTGTGCGTACATCAATGAACTCTTTCACATGATAAGACAAGTTCTACTTCTCTGTCAGTCTAATTTGACGAAAATAAATCCGCATTTTGGAGGCTTTGGTTAGGACTTAGGACAAAGATTTTGGCTGTTCTTCTCATATCCAACCTTCTGACTGTTAGATAATTTTGCAGATTTCCTCCATCAAGGTTATTCGCAATAAGCAAACTGGCTTATCAGAGGGTTATGGATTTGTGGAGTTCTATTCACATGCTACAGCTGAGAAAGTTTTGCAAAATTATGCTGGAATTTTGATGCCCAATACTGAGCAACCATTCCGTCTGAACTGGGCAACATTTAGCACAGGAGACAAGGGTTCAGATAATGTTCCTGACCTTTCTATTTTTGTAGGAGATTTAGCTGCAGATGTTACAGATAGTTTGTTGCATGAAACTTTTGCTAGTGTATATCCTTCTGTTAAAGCTGCAAAAGTTGTTTTTGATGCCAATACTGGCCGTTCAAAGGGCTATGGTTTCGTCAGGTTTGGAGATGACAATGAGAGAACCCAGGCCATGACTCAGATGAACGGTGTTTACTGTTCTAGCAGGCCTATGCGTATTGGTGCTGCGACTCCAAGGAAATCATCTGGCCATCAACAAGGCATGCCAAATCACTTTACTTGCTTCTGATATATGAAATTATACCCTTTTCATTTGGGGAGGGGGGAATTATGCATTCCATTTCCATACAAAGAAAATGCTTCTTGCCACCTATTTTACCCTCAGATTGAGTTCTACTTCAGTTTTTTGTTAGATAAAATTTGAGAAATACATTTCTCGTTCCTATAAACTGTAATCCTAGTTTTATGGTTTAGATGATGATTTTAGTGATTTTCTAGATGGGTATATTCCTTGAAATACAATATGTGCTTTTCACAACAATAGAAAGACAAAAGACATTTTTTTTATACTAAATCTATATGTACATCAAATTTGTTTGCTGATTTCATTGCTGAATGTGAGGCATATTTGAGTGTCAATTTAGTCCATTATTGGTCTGTGGTATGATACTAATTGCTTTTCTATCTTCAAAATAAACTAATCCAAACACATACTTGGTCATTAATTCCCCCCTTTCTTGGATTTGATCCCTTAAATTTCTTTTTGCTAATACATCTCTAAGATTTTTTTCCCAATTTGTTTTTGATTCATGCACCAGACCTCACCCAAAAAAGCTTGTTGTTGGTGCTGTTGTTTTGTTTTTTCAATTGCATGCTACTGTTAGAGTTTGAAATATTCCTACCAGCTTGTATTGATTTCGTTAGTTTCCTTGTTTAGGTGGGCAGTCAAATGGCACAGCCAACCAATCTGAAGCAGATTCTACAAATACAACTGTGAGTTTTTCAGTTCTTTTTTATTAGGGCTTGCAATTTAGATTTTACTACTACTTTCGAATGGCTGACCAATGATTTATTATAGATATTTGTTGGAGGACTCGACCCTAATGTTTCAGATGAAGATCTCAGGCAGCCATTTTCCCAGTATGGTGAGATAGTCTCTGTTAAGATACCTGTTGGAAAGGGCTGTGGTTTTGTCCAATTCGCAACCAGGTAAAAGTTCTGGCCTTCTCAAATTTTTGCATATTGATAGATAACATACTTTTTATCTCTTTATTGATGTAATGATAACAACATTATTCTGAACAATTTTTCCAGAAATAATGCTGAAGAGGCATTGCAGAAGCTAAACGGGACAACGATTGGCAAGCAAACGATCCGTCTTTCTTGGGGCCGTAATCCAGCAAATAAGCAGGTAAAACTCTCACTAATGCAATCCCACATTCGTATTGTCATTAGTCTGTTAATCTACAGAAATAAGTATTGTTTGTTGACCAATAATCCACCTAGTAATACTGTATATTGCACCGATTTAAAGAAAACGGCTTCTATTTTGGCCTCTTGTAATCATTTAAAATAAAAATTATCAGAACGTTTTCTGAATTTTCTTTTAAGATCAATCGATAAAAGCTTAGTTTTGTAGATCTCATTTCCCCATAAAATTCTTTGTAAGTGCTAGAGCACTAGATTATCTTCATGCTGCCTGTCATTAGATTGCATTTGTGATGATTCACTCTCAATTGGTATATCTTTGCATTGCAGTTTAGAATGGATTTCGGCAACCCCTGGACTGGGGCATATTATGGGGCCCCTATGTATGATGGCTATGGGTATGCATTGACCCCTCGTCTTGATCCCAGCATATATGCTGCTGCTTATGGGGCTTACCCCCTTTATGGAGGCCACCAACAACAAGTAAGCTGAACGAAGTGCAGGGCAGTGCTGGAGTACCATTCACAACAAGTTAGACAGCATCGAGCTTGAATGTGCAAATTAAGTTTCTCTGTTTTAACTTGCTTGATCTGTTGAATTCTTAAGACAAGAATCCCTCCTAATTGTGGAGCGGAGATGAATTTTGATAGCCTGAGGTAGCTATGTAGGGGATTCAATTAGTCATTTGTTTAGGCCTGTTGGAGTAATGACTAATGAGGACCTTAAACTTATTATAGGAATAATTGTCTTAAGTATGACAGCGTGTGTGCTTGCTTGCCATTTATTTGTTTCTGGCAGTTGACATTGAAGCTTTGCCTTTGTTAGTTTTAAGGGTCTTTCATTTCTTCTTTGCCAGTATTTTGCTTGCATGTCCCTATGCTATTCAGAAGCGATTATAGGATTCAAGTTCATCTTATTTTAGATATCTCGTTCATTTTTTATTGTGTTCCATGAATCGGAAATCTGAGCTTATTTTGCTCGCGTTTCTGTATGTGCATTCATGGTTAAATTTGAAATGTAGTTCAATTTGGCTTAAAATGCTTGCTTGCAGAGAAAGCTTTCCGGTCCCCTAAAATAATTTCATACTCTGTTTGTATTGGTCTGTATTTCCTTTGTGTGGAATAATTTGTACTGCTTAATTTTTAGTTTGCCTAATCCATGTCCAAATAAAATTGACATCCTACCTCCACACCAAAAGACCGTATGGGTCGAGTCTATATATTTGTTGTATATTGCTTCACTATACGTAAGATCATAAAACACCCCTTTACATTCCTTTAATAGTGTGTGGATATATGGACTTGTTCACCTTTTAAGCCAGGAGAAGGATATTGTCATAAACTTGGGTTCTTTTTCCTTACACCTTAATTCTCTCTTAATGATTATAATTTAGGAGGGGGGAGTGTTAAGACTTTGCGATTGAGTTGCTTTACCTTAAACAGTTGAACTTTGAAGTAAAGGATTTCAAAGGAGACAAAAATTCTAGATTTTGCTGCTCCTATATAAAAAATTGGTTTGGCATCCCTTCGAATAAACAGATAAACGAGTATTTATATAACTTATTTATATAAACTCATCCTTGAATTTTTACCTTTATAAGAATATATAAAAGAGTTTTTTTTTTCCTGATTAGAGGTGAAAATCTTATTGATGAATTTGCATATGTAACTCATCAAATTTTCACATCTATTTTAAGGACATGTACCAAATAGACCTAAGAGGTGAATTCAGGAGGAAGTTCTCCAAGTAGGAAAAATGAGATCATGGTTAGGGCTCTCTGCGGTTGGTAACTTGGAACCATGTGCCCAGCTCCTCTTACAGTGATTAGTGTGAGCCCTTTGTACCCAACCAAGTATCCTCCAACCTACATATTGTGTGCAGTAAATTACTTAGATGTTGCTTGTAAGTTCTGAATATATATGTAAAATAAAGCTTCATTAATTACCTCATTGCTAGAATACCATGGACGCCATGTTGTTTCCACTGGAAGTTTCAAGGCATTTACTGAATACCTAGATGATGTTATGGGAACACGCCCATCTGTATCGCCACTGCATTATTGAATAACAACAACAATAGTACAATGTTACACAAAGCCATGATGATTCTGTCTTAGGATTTAACAAAGTAATTTGTAATTGTATAGTGTATCACCTATATATCCAGGTGTTTATGCCACTTGATATTAACCTATTTATAGTTGGTAGAATTGTTGCTGGGCTATCTGTCCATCCCACCCCTCTGAACAGAAGCATCAGATACATCAATTCAGGAAATATAACAATTACAATTGGTGTATTTTGAAAATGTAGCGAGGTAAACATAATTAGAGTTTTTTGTACCTGCAAGGATACCATACTGAGGCTTTAGCATGTAGAGCCTCTTGCACTTCCGCGAGATTTAAGTAGGAATTGGTATAATCGTCAGAACAAGGGTCAAAATTGCTTTCCTACAATGTTGAATATGGAAGAGTTTGAAGCTTTAGTATTGACGAAAATAATATAATATGAGCTTATTAAGTGAACTAGTACAACAAATATATAGGCTCTGATAGTGTGTTAGATTCAATCTTAAAACAATAAACTACACTCAGGAATTGAAACAGGTGGTGTGAGATTTTCTAACATGAAACTTCAGCTAGGTGTTACGTAAAGATTATTCGAGACTATAGATATGTGGTGGCTCAGAATCATAAAATAATTTATCGATTCTCACCACACCTAGTTTCACTAAATTTATATGATCATTAATGCAGCAGTCAATTTTGTTAGTTACTATATTTAAGGGTATGTGTCATAGGTAGGATGAATGTGAAATATAAAGTGGAAAGGTAGTGGAAGTTAAGAATTTAACTCACACAAATAAAAGTAAAGAAGAAAGAAAATAGTAATGTTGAAAAATGATAATGCATTTAGATTTTACTATGATTAAATATGTTAATACCCTTTAATCTTTTTCCCACTATTTATCTACATTACCAAATAGAGTTCTCTACTCCTACTTGAGACTTAAACGTAACAAAAATGCAAAGGAGCGACATGCAACTTACATAGTTAGTGGCAGGACTGGAACCAGCTTTTCTTGCAGCTGAATCACAAGGGGGGGCATATATGTCATATATGTCAATGGATCCAATCTCAGTGTCCCCTCTACTTTGATATTTGCTGCATTCACTTGTTAAGTTACCGCTCTCAAAGTCACAATGCCTTTGAATTCCCTCATGGGTTTCATCAGAGTTCAGAGCATGTGTCCAGAAATATTCATACATTCCCTTTCCACACATATTATCATCTATCCAGCCATTCCCGACCTGCACAAGAACAGAAATTTGAGACCAAAACAAGTTCAAAAATTTCAATGTAATAAATTGAAGCTGAATGCACTTTTGGTCTCTCATCTTTTTTTTTTTTTTTTTTTTTTAGGTTTCAATTTTGTCTTCTAAATTTAAAAAGTTTCACTTTAGTCCTTTTTCTTTTTTTTTCTTTTGTGGTGTCTCAGTTGGATCAAATCCGTCATTTCATTCGTTTTTTGTATTAACGGTATTAATTTTGACTGATATTGCAAACACCTATCTAATGTGGCGTTTATCATCGTTTGTCAGGTGTCATTAATTAATTAGGTTGATTGAGTTAGTGTGGTAAATTGATCAAAGGGTTAATTTGGTCTAACACAATCACTTTAAGATACCAAAGTAAAACTTTTAAAAATTTAAAGATCTTATTGAAGCCAAAAATAAAACAAGAGACTTAAAAGTGTATTTTAGCCTAAATTGAATATGTACCACAAAATTTGACATACCGCAATCCCTTTCAGGTTGATCACTGTGTGATTTGTAAGCTTATTATAAGTGAGAATAGTGTCAGCTAGCTGAGGGACATAATGTCCAGCATAGCTTTCTCCAGTGATGAACAAGTCTCGAGTTTTGTACTGTGGAAATCTCTCGAGCCAGTTTAAAAGAAAAGTGTAAGAGTCCATGGCTGTGCTCTTGTCACCAGTTTTTGTGTAGTCAGACGAAGTGTTTGAATATGAAAAGCCAACTCCTGCTGGAGACTCTAGGAAAATCACGTTTGCCACTGCCAATTGTTGAAGTAACTCATCAGTTCCTAATAATAATTATGCAAGCCCAGAAAAGGTTCATTGACACGGAACTAAATCACATTTTCCCTTTCTTTCCCTCTTTTCCTATTTAAAGATTGACATGAGTAAAAATAAAGATAAAATTTAGACACAATTTCTTAAATGTCATGCTGTTATATTACAATTGGAATTTCTCCTTAATAGTACATATTTATATACTAATATTTAATGCAAATTTCTATTGTACATAATTTTTTCGTCTCAAAGTGAATGTAGTTTTAACCTTTTAAAAACATTTCAAATTAATTAACATTCTCACTTTTTAACGAGATATTCAAACACTTATTCTAATTTTGTCCCGTAATAAATAACGCTGTCTTGAAAGATTAAATAATATATTTATTGAAATTAACAAAAAAATAAGAAGATTTTAATAAAATTATTCTCTAATAAATGTTAATTCTTTTAAAATACTTATTTTCTAATAAAATTATTCTCTAATAACTTTAAATATCAATCTTTGTGGAAGGAAGGGAGTAATAACTCCAACTCTAACTAGAAAGAGTGTTATATTTGAACCACTTGTCATTTTCTATCTAGTAGCTAGTAGTGTATGCATACCATTGTTCCATGCATATTGATTTCTGTAAAGTGTTTTTCCATCACTGTTGACTCTAAAAGGTCCCAGTTCTTGCATGGCTCCATACCCAAAGGAAGAGCAGCCAGGCCCTGCATATCATACATACATTTAGTGATCTAATTCCTTTTACTTATTAGATAGAAACGGAAAGCATTTCCACTGCTACAATGATAAGTGACTCCGATTTCCTCAAGTTGTAACCAAACGGAAAGCATTATGTTGTTTTCAAGTTCCAAGAGTTTTACTTGGTAGATTTATATGGGTAATTAAAGCTAGTTCATGATGAACCTAAAAGTCAGAACTACCAAAAAGAAAAAGAAGATAGAAATGAATCGAGGAAAGTAGCAGAATTTTGAAAATTTATTACAACTAAGTTGAAAGGAAAAAGATATATAAGCATTGCAACTCAAATGGCATTAAATTTATTCTTTTAATATAGGATAAATTAATATTCTAATATTGAATAGAGAAAATATATCAGGATGGAACTGATGGTGAAAGGGTTTTGAATTATTTGGTGAAATAAAACCATTAAATATAGAAAAGGAGATTCTTAATTAAGTTACTTATAACTTCATCATTAAAATAAAAAAATATGTTAACAATTTTTATTTTAACATACTATTAGAAGGGTAATATCTATAAAATGAAATATGTTACTATACCCTCCAGGCCTGATCAATCCCATGGCTTATTTTATGTTAGTCCCATCGTCTCTTAGGCTTCAAGCTAGAGGATTATATATTCTGTGTCTGTAGTATATCAATCAATTTTATGGCTTATTGTATCTTAGCTTTTTGTCTCTTAAGCTTGAGATTGAAGAATTGTATATCTTTCAGATTGGGTTCAGGGTCGATCCGATTGCACTGATTTGATCCTTCGTGTAGTCGTTACAGAATTTGTTCCCATGTACTAACACCTCGAATAAACAGGGAGACATGGGGTCTGCCCATGATACGAAAATTGACTCCTAACCCAAGAATTGAGATGAACAAAGAATAAATACCTAACACAACTGAGAGGTAGATCAAAATGCATTTGAATGCTTTGGCTAGATCATCTCAAATCCTAAAGAAAACTTATACCAAAATAGTTACTTTATTGAATTCTTCATGCAAGTTCTACACTTTTAATATAAAGGGTATATTTAGGGTAAGTTGACCCAAAAGTTACTTTTAGGAAAGAGAAAAATAAATGAAATGAAATTTTTTATAAGCTGAAATTAATTTATGCATATATTGAAAATATCTCTTAAAAAATTATGAGAATTTTTTTACAAATTAACTTATGTTAAGTTAATTTTAGCTTGGGAAAGAAGCTGTTCATTTTTTTCTTTTAAAAATGTTGCTGAAGAAATTTATCCAAATATACTTAAAGTATAAATTTACAATTCAAGAATATATACAAAATAGAATTTAATATAATTTCTTATTTAAATGTATTATGTACATAAAATATTGGTGGTTAGCTTTTTTGTACATACTAATTTGAAAAACAGAAATGTGGATCGGGTTATGTCACTATTGTGAGTCCCTAATCAGTATTATAAGAACTTGAAAGTTTCACACTTTTTTTTTTCATCCTTGTTTTTTATCGCATATAGTACACATTTCTACATAGTAAAAAACATTAGTTTTCCGTGCGAAAGTGTGAAAAAAAAATCGAGATTATAAGATGATGTCAAAGGAATATTACACTTCAAATATTCGAGATTATAAGATGCTTGCTTCCAATTCCTACCGATGCTACAAGGGGGCACCAATAAGAGTCTTCTAAACTTTGAGAATTTCTTGCTAATTAAACTGCTCAAGAATTATTAGTATATTTTTTGGTGGCAGACATGACTAATGGCTTCCGTGTTAGAATTTCACTAGCGTTATGTTGTGTTGTCAATGTTTGAGTAAGGCGATTGATTGGGAATCTATCATCTCATTATATAGCAATGAATTATGAATAAGAAATTAGCATAAAAACCCATTGCTACCTTACCGTGCATTGCCACGGAATATATATATGGTAGGGTCATAATGTCATATTATTCAACATTAATTGAATCCACCTTATGATTACGGGGGTAAAATGAATACTTTCAATGAGGCTTTTTGGATTTTTTTTAATCATCACATTTTATTTAGATATCATGTAACAAAATTACCAAATATATATAGATATAAAATTTTGAGTTAAAATGTTAGTTTTTATCAACAAATTTTAATTTTTGTTAATAGAAAAAATTAAACTCATAATCTTTATTTTCTTTTTTTTTTTAACCATTCAATCCTCCTTATTTATATAACTATGCATTTGATTATTTGATACTACACATATCATATTCAAACGAACAAACAAAATGTATGCATTTGATTATTTGATACTACACATATCATATTCAAACGAACAAACAAAATGTATTATAGAGTACTTACCTCCATTTAGCCATAGAACAAGGGGCTTGTTGGAAGCATTGTGAGGTGACTCCACAAAGTAGTAGAACAGTGCTCTCCCTGCCTTGGGATCCACCGTAACATAGCCAGCATATTGATCAAAATCCACCCCTTGAGATGGTTGTCCCGGCAAAGCCTTCACTTTGTCACCTTCCATGAACCCGGATTGTTCCTTAACAACATAAACCTTCGAAAAATGTTCATCACCACCAAGATTTGTAGCCATAGAAGAAGCTTCTCCATAAGAGCGTTTCTGAGCCCTCTTTGATCGAATAAACTTATAGAGATATTCGCCTTCTTGGTTGGCCTCGCATGGGATGGCAAAGTGGCACCATGACAAAAACAGGAACCACAAAAGCAATTTTATTGACAACATTAGGCTCATCTTTATGTTGTTGCGAGTGTCGGGTTATATATACCTCTTTCAAGCTCTCAAATCAATGTATATATAATAAGTTCTTTTACTAATTAAGGTACCGCGATTCTTTCATAATTCATATCTCACTAATTAAATATAAATAGAGAAAACAATTTATTATACTTAAAATAGTCGCCGTTGATTCGAGTAATATTAAACTAATTTCTTTTAAACACGATTATGAGTTTGAGTTTTATGGATAATATGATTGAAAGAAGATAAAGTTGATTGATATTTTGTACTAATAATATGATAAAAAAAAATATGATAAACTTAATATATGTTAAGATATATGAATCAATGTTTTTATAAAAAGAAATTTTGCTAAAGAAGAACCTCCTATATCTTTATAGGAATTGCCCATCTAGAATATCATATATTATGCATGGGGATGGATATTGTTTTTTTTTTGCATGTGTGGTCTATATAATAATGAAGGTAGTGATGAGAAATCAAGCTATATTCTTGCGCGATGTGTTTCCGTTGTCAACTAATAAAGTGATGTTACATGTATAATTTGTGTATATTTTACATACTCATTAATGTTTATTTTTTGGGAAACAAAAAAAATATTAAAGAAAACCATGAGAGTTACCACAAGGAGTGGCACCCACCATTTCACAGACCATCAATTTACACAATTCTATATAATTCCACCTGTGCAATAAATTACAAAATAGCAGCTTTGACTTACTCTTAAAAGTTCCCTAACCACCACAACAAGCTGACCAATAAAATCTATCTTCCTTGTTCACTAGCCGCAACTCATTTATATGTTGTTAGAGTATTATATTCAGCATCCAAACATTTTTTATACAAATATAAAATCACATGTAGATCTTGATCTGATAAACAATGCACTGTATTTTATGGCAGGCAATTCATAGCTCTGACTTTGTGAAAGAAAATTTTATTACTTTTATTATTATTTAGTAAGATGGAAGTATAACTACCATTAAATTTAGATGTAAGCATGTGATCAGTTGTGAATATAGAAAGTAAGATGAAAGTATAACTACTACTTAAATTTATCTACTAATAAAGTGGTATATAAACATCAAATATTGAGTTTCACGGATCGCTTATTAAAGTTTTGCATAATTAGCATTTAATAGGTTTTATTTTTTAATCACTTCTATAAGTGATTAATTTAATTTTATAATAGAATTTATTTTGCAAAATTATTTTATGAACAGTGATATTAAATAATTCAAAATTTTATATACTATATTTCAAAGAAATATTAATTAGATGCATTCCCATTATTAATTTGTTTTTAATTCGTATTAAATATATATTATTGGATTTATAAAATTTTAATGTCGTGAAAATGATTTTTATTTGAAGGTGATTATATACTTTGAAAGATATGATGTCATGTTGAGTGTTTTGTCATTTTCGACACAAAGAAGGTTTGTTCAGCAACTTAGTTACTAAAAACAATGTAAACATTGACATGAAGCTGATCTCATAAATTTAGGTTTGTACTTTAGACTTAATGTTTCGTCATTAGGTATTAGTGCATTGGTGCCGTATGCCCTTACATAAGGTATTAGTGCATTGGTGTCGTAAAATAAACCGAATAAAATGAAGAAAATGGAACTTGTATAACATTAACATACATATTGTCGTAATTGAGTTTCTAACGAAACCTTCTTTTTGTTCTAAACTTAATATAATAATATTCTAACAGAGAAGGCTGGTTGAATAATCCATCTATGTACATAGACACTCTCTGTCCCATCAAAGAGGAAGCATTATGAGTGCTTTCTTTCTTCATTTTGTTGGCAACCAATTGTTAATGGAAGATTATAAACACCTCTTGAATTTGCTATTATGATGATGTGGGCACATGTGGATATGAATATTTTCTTGTTTAGCGTATTTTAAAAGGAAGATTCAATTATTAATAGCGCCGTTTATCATTTGGGATTTTGAGACAACGACCATTGGATGGAGAAAAGCTAACTACAACATTGTCCAAACACGACTTGCTGAATAAGCTGGTTGGGCTCCAGAGATTATTTTTTTTGGGCCGAATAAAATGCTGATTTTGTCATTGTTGAAGAAGGGCTTTGCCATTCCCACTTGATGTTGTTGACTTCACTTCAAGATTTTTCAATTCTTTTGACAAAAATGTCCTTTATAGAAATATATTTTTGTTCTGTATCCTGACATATCTTGTCCATATACATAACGTAAATGTATTTCTGTTACATATCGATCTTGACAAGACTTTGTCTGGATACATAATAGAAACTTGTTTTCCTTGTAGCTCTCGACAAAAAGGTCAATATGCACAACAAGAAATATATTTTTATCATGTATCTTGACAAGATTTTTGATATATACAATGTAAACACATTTTCATTGTTATCTGGGCTTGTGACTTCACAATATGTAATGGAAACACATTCCTATGTGCATCTCAATAATGCTTGTCCAGATACACAATGTAAACATGTTTCCATTAAGGATATTCTTGTCACGATATTTTGAAAAGTTTGGGGTGAACATAGAAAAATGGAGTGGAAAAAGCAAAGCCCATGGATGAATATGCAGTCTTGTATTGGAAGTTGGGCCTACTACTAGTCTAACACAATTTCTCATTCCATGATGGAGATGTTGTTCAAGCGCTATTTTTCCTATTCATACTGTTTTTTTTTTTATGATTTTCTTACAAAAGAATGTTTTACAAAAACTAGTTTTCATAATCTAGTTATATTTTAATACTCTACAGAACTATTTTTATAATTTTTTTTACATTATGAAATTTTCCATAATGTAAAAAAATACATAACAAAAACTTTTTGTAAGATTTGAAAAAAAAGACAAGGGTATGAAGCGAGAGGGATATTTTGGAAATATAAAAAAGGAGGTGGGAAAGTCAAAATACCCAATACATTGTATCAATTGGATATTTATGATGCGTAAGCCCATTCCTTTTTAAGTAGAATCAGGCCCAAATAAAAATATTATTTCGAATGAAGTTAAAGAGATTTTTTTTTTTTGTAACTGTGCAAAATATATAACCGAAAGTAAAAAAAAAAAAAAGAACTAAACCTCACTTAAGTTTTGGGACTCCTACTTGTAAGAAGAAAAAAAATTTTCAATTAAAAATTCTATCTTCAACTAAAAAGATTATATATTTATATGTAATAGTTCAAGATACGAGTATACATTTTTTTTATAATTTATTTAACTAAATTAAAATATGAAAAAATAAAATTATTTGAAAATATTTATAATTTCTAAATATTAAGGGTGTTTGTTTCACGAAATATTTTTACATAAGAATATCATTTCTGACTATTTTTAAAAAAATATGTTTGGTTACATTTTAATATTCATAGGAATACTTTTTAAAATTCAAAATAATTTAAATAAAAAAATTACATGTGTATTGGACAATACAATTTTTCATTCCCATGGGAATATCACTTTTCCACCCCTTCTCAAAGGAATATAGATGCAAGAAAGCATGGTAAAAAAGAAAATTATAACCATATATCAATAATATCTGAGAAATTTTTTAAAAAACTTGTAACAAATATAAAAAAAAAAAATTTTGTCTTCATATTTCGGAATCCATCAAGATTTCACAAAATAAACACCCTAACTTACATGCAAGTAGCTGTATATGTCATTTTCTATTATTTTATAGTTATTAAGCTTGTTGAATAACTAGTTTTACCAATAACTTAATTAATTAGCTTATTAACTTTTAGCTTACAACTCATTTATTCACAAACTTTGCTAAAACACCCTATAACACATGATTTATTTCATTTTAATCCCTAATACTTTAATAAAATAATTATTTATAGTTTTCTTTATTATTACGCTATTTATTTTAACAATTAGAATATTTATATTATTTGTTTTTCATTTCAATAAAATATTTTCTCTTTAAATAAATATATATAATAAGTTTAATAAACAATTAAAAAAATAAAATTATAATAACTTAAAAAGTATTTTTATCTATTAAATAAAAACTTATATAAACACAGCCTTTTACATTATTTTATACTAAAACCTATAATTTAATAAACTAATTAATTTAACAGTTTTCAGCAAAATAATAGCTTATTAGTTAGCTTACGAGTTATTTTCAGTCGATCGTAATGGACCATGTACTGTCGTGTTAGAAAACACACGTACATACTGCATGATTAACGACATAGGACTATATGCTGAGACTTTAAATCCTTAAACTAAATTTGTTTCAAGGTCATTGTAGTGATGGATTGGATTTCCAACTCCCATCAATATATATGTATATATATATATATTATCTAGAAAGACAAATGAATTAATGTTTTGTAACATGAATAATAAACAACTGAATGAAAAATTCAAACAAATCCAGAATGGTTTGAGGAATAACATAAATACTGGGTTGTTGCCCCAGCCAAAAAATAAAATCGAATGCCCTACCTGAACAAACTGTATAAAATTGAAGGATTTCTTAGGTCATGGCCCATGGGGATGTATCATATATATTTTAATAGTGTTTTCTAAACAAAATAGTGTGTCGCGAGCTATTGACCTTTTCTGAAGTGCTGAAGAGAATGGGGACCCTCTTTTCCCTTGCCACAAAATAAGAGCTGGCAAAGTCCAATGTAGATCCATATACAAGCTGACAGGCAATGGTCACACCTCAAAATTATCAAACTTTTGTTGTATTTTCTGTGACCTTGTCTCATTTAACAGTCTGTGCATGCCCCATAATATAACTATTTTGATTGTTATTAACACTCACCTTTTACTATTCATTTATATATAAAGGTAGATGCAACTTCTGACCCTTTAAAATATTATAATTTTTCTTTACCCTTTCTCTACTCATGAATTTATACATATGTTCTTTTATTTTTATTTTTTATGTAGCAATAGTAAGGTGATTAACATGTCTTAGTCTCATTTGTTAGCTTCTCCGGTTACCCCCATTTAACTACATTGACTTAATGTCGTGTCTTGTAAATACAAAGACATAAAACTTGTGTCCAATGACCCGAGTGGCTTGCTGGTTGTTCATTTACTAGCTATACCCCAATGTGTTTGGAATAGGAAACCATACCAAAATCTTAATTTTCTTATTGCTTGCTAGCTATTGTATATGATAATTGGCGAATATATTCTCTAGCTAGCGTCAACAATTAATAATTAGCAGCTATTAATTTCACAACTATTAGTCCAATAACAGTGATGGAGATTTGATTAATTAGTCCATTTGTGGGCATCCTCAAACAATTCTGATCTCCATAGTGACCGTGGACATCACAAAACCTATTAATTGCACCCCAATGTAAAAGTAATCATAAAAAAGGACCAGGTTTCTAGCACGTATCCGCTTTTCACCCTTTTTCAGTGATTACAAAAAAAGTCCTGCTGTTAAGAATGTAAAGTAAGAATCCAGAAACCTATGGCCATGAACATGTACACAACAGTCACCAGCTTTTAACATGGTACCACACTACCTGGACCCCTCTTTGACCTTTTTATCTTATTGGTTGACAAATCCAAAGCATATTTTATTTTTTGGATTTCTTGAATCATTATTCACTGAGCATTGCCACTTCACCCCCACCAATTATATTTCAAATTAATGCTAATATATCCCTACCATGTGATTAAGTGGAGACATGGTTAATGGTTAGGTGTATGATCTAGCTATATATATTGGCCTTGCATGCAAACTGGTACAACTGACTGTTTACATAAATGCAAAATGATCTTTATTTAACATATAGTTTGTTAGTTAGTTAGCTTATTCACCTAAAAGCTACATATGCACATGTACGTAATTGGATAGTGAATAGTTATTGTCTCAACTCTATACAAATCATTATGTATTAGCATTATATAATTCTTTATTAATTTGTTTACTTCCATATTTCTCACCCGTTTTGATATAAAATTGAAAAGGCATTCTAATGAAGCTAATTAAAAAAGAGAGTGAGAGAAGGTTAAAAACCACGGATATGAGTGAGTGATCAAGACAATGATTTTGAATGCACGACGATTTAACTCATATCTTTGTCATCAAATTAATCGGTCCCCATCTAGAAAAGTTTTTAAAAGAGGAAAAGAAAAGTAAAATGGTGTTCACTTTTATATATATATATATATATATATATATATATTTATTTATTTATTTATTGTTCACTATTCACCGGCATTGAACATAGGTTAAATTAGTGTAGGTTTTCGTATTATTACAAATTTTTTAATTAAGTCTCTATATTTTATTTTTTAATTGAGTCATTGTATTAATTTTAAATTTTTAATCAGATTCCTATGTTAATTTATCATGAGAATTTTGTTAGACTTAATAAAATATTTCATCATACACATAAATGTCAAGTATTACTTTATGTTAGTTCAAATGGTGTTGTTGTTACACAAAATTATTTTCTTTTATCTAATGCGCCTCAACACTCTTTGTTTTTTCATTTTTAACCCATCCATTATCTCTCAAACCATAATTCAACCCTAAAACGTGAATTTTGTATCTCTCATACACCCAATCCTAATGCATGATTAATCTTTAATTTGTTTGTAATGTCGTTTGCATTTCCTTAATCATCTTTGTAGCCATTCAAGGTTTAAGGTTCATACATTTGTAATTAGTTCAAATGTATTTGTTTCAGGTTCACATCTACGTGTGTGTATGCTGAAATATTTTACGAAATTTAATAGATTTCTCACGACAAATTAATATATGAACTTAGTTACAAATTTTAAATTAATGTAAAGACCCAATTAAAAAAATTACAGAAACCTAATTAAATTTTTTATAATAGTACGAGTAACTAGAGACTAATTTAACCAACATATTACATATTAATTTTGGATAGTAGATACAATTGCCAATAAAAAAAGTGATGAGAAACCACTTCTCTCATTTTAGAATCATTAATGCTTTAAGCTGTACCGAAACTAAACTCCAACTTATACTAATTGGTATACATTCATTTACAAATTTTCAGAATCCACAAGACCACAAGAACCATCCAATATATGTACTATATATGAATGAACTAGTAATTAATTAAATTTAAAAAACTATACCATTATTTTTGTTCATTCATTCTGAACTAGTTTAACGCAATTATTAGAAGCATTTTATGTTGTTTTTTACTCTGGCCATGGATAGATGACGATGAAGAGGTGATGTTGGTGGGTCTTAGTGTCATATAATGTGTACGGAAATAGCAGTCGACAGCGTTCTCATATTAAAAGCGATTTTTGGTTGTGCTTTCCAGCTTAAAGTGGCAACTTTATGTGCCTAGCTTCCATGAATTAACTGTCATATAACTTACAGTGATATTAAATTATTGACTTCTTTAGAACCAGATTTTCATTCCAATAGATGATCCATTATGTGATCATTGTTGTCCCATAATCTCATAGAGCGCTATAGAAAATTCCCTTGGAACTTAATTACTTTTTTGGTTAGTGAATTATAGAGTGCCATGCACAACTAAAATTATTTCAGATTAAATATTGAAGTTAAAAAATTACTATTACTTGCACAATTACTCGTACTTAATTGCACATTGGTTCCAATAAAGACCGCAGTTGTTAACAGATTTTGTGTTCGTTGGTAATAGTAATGAACAGGGGTTATAGTTCATAGTGCATACTTAATTCCTTACACAACTATACAGTGATAAATCCCAAGTTGTAGGTTACTAGCCCTGCTTTTCTAGGGAATAAAATAGGCTGCATTCTAATGGAAATTTAAACAGAACTAATAAACTCTAGGATATATATGATTTTATTTAGAACTTGACCAAATATGTTGATTTTAGCCAAAGGAAATACACTAGAATAATATATACTAGTTTTTGAAGTAGAGAAAAAAAAGTGGACATTTTCTTTCTCACGGCACTTAGTACATGTTTACAGATCTTCACAGCTCTTGCAATTGCTCTTTCGCAGGGGCATAAAGAAGCGAGCTTCAAAAGATTCAAACACCATGCTAATGTCTATGTCTCTGCTAAAACATTCGAAAAGGTAGAGAATTTCTTCGAAGAGTTTTAACTTGAAAAATATTTTTTCTTAGTAATCAGGATTTTAAAATAGCACGTTATAGTGGCTGAGCAAAGGCACTACATACTTTAATTTATATAATTAACTTGAGAATTTATAGTACTAGTGGAGAAAAGTCACTTCATTTTTGACAAAAGAGAAAAATGTGGGATATTATAGGTGGTTTATAGTAGTTAAAGGGTTGGGTAAGTATGTGAGAGATGTGGGAAATCAATTTCATATATAGTGGATAGTTATTTTTGTTTTAGTCATGCTTATTAAATTTTTTTTATCATATTATAGATATGAAATATTTATTGATTATGTGATGATTAATTTTTGTCAAAAAATATGATATTTTTAGTGATATTTTTCTCTTTTAAATAAGTTTATTTCATTGAAGGTTTGAAATGAAATTTTATTTAAGTGAATCAAATCCATTATCAATTGATGATTTTTTTAGTAAATATTTATTCTTTTATTCATGTGAAGACAGTTAATTAATACGTACATGTGCAATTATTAAAGGTAAGATAGGAAAAAAAATATTAATGTAGAAACTAAACGAGGATATAGTCATTATTATTAGTATAGATACATTATATAAAAAAATTAAAATAGTAGTGATCTCACTATCTATTATCTTGCTATAATATTTTTTGAGCCGACAGCTATGCGCCACTATCTGGGATTTAAAACACTGACTTGGACTGTTTGCGGAAAATCTTAGCCACTAAAATTACAACAATTTTATCATAAGCATAATTACAAAACTAAAAATTGAATAAGGAGCATTTATATAATTAAACGCACGTTGTGCAGTTAATTTTGGCTGATTCTTTTATGTATATTGTAAGAATTAAAGGTGTTCAAAACATGTTAACAATTAATAGATAAACACATTTAGATCAAACTGAAAGCGCAAGTATAATTTAAAATTAACCTCTAACCATTGCAAGCTCGAACATACACAAACCCTAAACGGTTTTGTGTTTTCTAAACATTTATTGATTCAATGCGATGATGTTTCCTTTCTAAAGGCACAATAGGCCTAGTAAGTGACCCAAAACAATGAGCAAGACTTCTTACATAAAACTTTAACCATCAGGAGTTCAAAAAGTGGAGAGATTAATGGAAACCACAAAATCCACAGATGATCTCATTCAGAACATTAGTATTGATAATAAGTTTAAATTAAGGTTGAAAAATAAACCAAATTTAGCAAATAATTGTTTCTACTTACTTTTGAATGTAAAACAAAACATATATTTTGTTCCTTGAATATCAGAAACAACCAACATGCATAAGAAACAACCGCACAAAATGACGTGTTGCAGATGCAAGAATTCGTTAGCTTCTTATTGCAAAAAAATTGTTTTATGAGATCTTGTTGTCCTGTCCTGGTGTCTGGAGGTATCATTGTTTGTTACAAAGCACTTTTCAATAGAAATAGACAATTCAGCAACCACATTGTCCAAAACATATGATTACCATAACTTAAACATTGTACATATTTTCGCAATTAGTAGCATACCTTTCATTATTCTCTTTTTAATTGTTTTCATTATTGAGTGAAATTTTATGCGCTCAACAAACTAATAAAAGAATAGATCGTGGAGGAGGTGGGGCACGATGGAATTAGAATTTCACCAAATAATGACATGGATATTATTAGGAGAATGTTTAAATTTTATTACTATAGCATTCCTTTTCATTTTCCCTAGTAATTTTGGTTTGCTGAGTTGCTGTAAAGATGAGGAGGTAAGAGTACCTTACAATTTTTTTTTATCGATTGTACCGTACATATAATAAGCTCGGTATTTAGTTGACATAAGTCTTATATTCGAACATAACCAGACACGACCTTCATGGGGTACTTGATAAACTGGTCAGGAGTACGTAGTTTCCAACAAGTAATCTCTTCTCGTGCTTCATATATACTCGACCAAACCAGATAGAAGGTATGTTATTCCCTCTATATACATATATCTCGGACTTAACTGAGCTGAGCGTCGAAATTCCTTTTACACTTGTCTCCACCACACACAAAAACAAGGAAATCTAAGATCATACCAACACTAGATAAAGGAGGAAATCGGACTACTCGACTAATGAACTTGGTAATAACAGTTAATTAAACCCATAATCTTTTATTAGCAAAGGAAATTGAACCCACAATCTTTTTTATTTCCTTCTTTTTTAATTATCCAACTCACCTTATATTTCCTTTAATATCTTACAAAATTGATATGATGAAATCTAGATGAGACTTTGATTGAGAAATTAAATAGCGAAGAAGGACAACACAATTATTTACCTTAGTTTTAATATTTTCTTTATTATTTTCTACCATTTTCAAATGAAAATTTTGAGATAGATAATTACTCTTCCACTACTTTGGAGAAAGATTTGCTTGCGGGAGCAGGACGGTGCATGATTGGAAAAGCTGACGACTGGATTCGGACCCTAGCTGTGTAAATAATCTCAATTTGTTTTTTTCTCACTGTTACAACAAAGTCAACGTACATAACTCTGTGTTTGAATATTTAATCTTGCATTGTATGGATAGTGATGATTAATTTTTTTCTTCTTTGTGTTCCTAATTGATAATTGCCAGAGTTTCACAATATCTAAATCTGTTTTGTTTTTCTTGTTCATATATCAATTTGTTATTAAAGTTAATTTTCAAAGTGATAAGTAAAATGTGTGATACTCAGTGCATGAGATTGGACCTTTTGGACAATATTACAATAAAAATTCGTTGATTTTTACTTTATTAGAATGTTGTCAACAATCAACATACTTCTTCTCTTTCTCTCTATTCTCGAGTTACTTGCTAGTTATGTTGTCTCGGTTTAATTTTAAGACATTAATCATACGCGCTATCAGTGAGACCGATTTAGAGGGGACACTCAAGGTTCCTAGTCTCCCTCTTTTGGTACTTCTTATATATATATAGATGTATTTTTAAGTTAATTATATAGATGTAATTTTAAGTTAATTAGTATAAAATGAAATTTATATGGTACGGTATAAAATAATGATGATTGTTAGATAGTATAAAATCATGAAAAATTAACTGTGTTTACTGTTATTACAATAATAATTAAGATGATAATTAATATAAAATTGTGTAAAACTAATTATAAATCTGTTGTAATTATGATCATAATGATTAAACTTATTATCATTTAAAATAAAAATTTATTTCAATTTTTATAAAGTTACTTATTTTCAAATTTATAAAGAAAGATAAAAAATTCAACCCTTCTCTAATAGATTTCTGAATTTGTCCTGAACATTCTTCACCTAAAAAACACTTAAATGAGACAAAAAGAGGAAAATGTAGATGTGATTTAATGGATATTATTGACATGTTTAGAATTCAGGAGAGTCCACTAGTCATTTGATAAAAATAAAAATAAGCATGATTAGTCTAATATAAAAGAAAAGCTGATAAAATTAAGTGGGTTGGTTTTCACATGCAGACATTGTAGCATTGGCTGCAGTTACTAATTAAAGAAGTTGAGTGACAACGTAGAAATTTGTTGGTTGAGATGTCAATTTCACTAAAGTTAATGTTACCAATATTCATATCTCGTGATAGTCAGCCAAATATATAATGGAAAAATGCAGGAATATTGGATTAAGATATTGATAATTACTTTTCACACTTATATTTTGTGTAATTCTCTTAATTTTTCTTTAGAATTTTTATACATAATTATAGCTGTTGATAAACTTATAAAATGGTTTTAGAAACTTAAAATGATAGTTTTTGATTTTTTTTGTTGTAAATTTTAATATTAAAATAACAGATTTTAATCATTAAAGAATGAATAGTTATAAAGATTATCTCGTTACAACGAGATCGGTGTTAGACACAATAAAAAATGATGCTTGATTAGTTAAAACTGTCAGAGATTCACCACAATAAAGTTGCACTTTACCGGTATGAATCCACTAAGCAAAAGACCTTGGGAGTAAGAGAAATTCGCCAAACAAGTTATTCATTCACTCCAACGAATAAAGGTCTAGAGGCTTGAAGATCAAGTGCAGAATTCTTAGATTATAGGTGTAGTCTCGTTGCAATGAAATATACTTTTCCTGCAACAAAAATCATCTTAGGCACAAAAAATTAATTGTAATATCAACTCTATTTAAAAAGCTTATAACATCATTGTAAGGACTTTTAGTTTATTTTGATATTTTTCAAAATAAAATCTCGATCTCTTTCCCTTTTTTCTCTCTCCCCCTCCATTGTTGCTCTTTTTGAGGTTTTATTTGGATCTTCCATGATTCAAATGTGCTAAATTTTATATTTGTTGAGTGATTGATGTAGAACTAAAGTATGTAGTTTATGTTTTTCAGATCAATTCTCATAGTTAAGATCATATTGTAGTTCTATGCTTAGATGCATATTAGGAGTTATCAACCCAGCTTTTAAAAATTTGGATTATGTGGAAACAAGTTCAAATCTTAATTCTGAATTAAAATTGTGCAAGATTTTGATGCCAAAAATGGATCAAATACTTGTATTTATAGAGATTCATTGATGTTATTATTAGTTTCTAGGTTTAAGTCACTTAAGAAATTAAAGATTTGACTTTGAACTCAATGATTAATTGTTAAGGAATTATGATTAGTCACTCATTATAGTTTGAATCTTGATTGCATTAAACTAGAAGATGGATTAAAAACGAGATTCATATGAAGAATTTTATGAATTTAATCTCAACAACATTTTTATCTATTTAACTTTAGTTTCACTCCAAAAATTATATTTAAAAAAAAACTATTTAGTTTCACTATAGCGAATTGACACTTTGCTACAAAATGAAACAATTATTTTCTAAAATTGGAATATCACACATTTACCACAGCGCACTAACAATTCATTGCAACGAATGAGTGTAAAAATTTGTTAATTCCCTTTATATTATACTTATAGTCTCTATGAATACTATAACTCTTAATAATTATTGTTTTTTCTTCTACAAATTAAACTAGTTAGGTACACTTGTATACTATGTCAGAAAAATACAACAAATATAATTATGTGAAAGATTTAATCGTAAATGGAATAATATTTATAGTCTTTATGAGAAAGAAAAGATTTAGATTCACGATGGAATTGACAAGAAGTATGGTGGAGAGAATATTGTTTGAGAAAAGACTCAGCTTATATCTTAAATCATTATTTATTGTTAGAAATTTGATTAAACTTCACTAATATTAACTATTAAGTTTCTGAGTTCAATGACAAAACATAAAATAGACTTTTAGAGTGATTGAAAGTATTTAGTAATAAATACATCACAAGGATTAAAGGTACTCGAATTAAAATAAAAAGGAGTTGAAGGGTTTAATTGTAAAGTTTCTTTAAAAGTTGTTTTTAATTGCAATATTTTATAAAAAGTTTTCTAAGTGTTCAAAGAATAGATCATTTGTCTCCATCAAATCTATCCATTTTTTTAAAGAAAAATATATCCATTAATTATAATATATAAAACTTGAGAGGTGAGTTTTTGAGATGCATGTCACTTAAACTCCTTGAATTTATATCATATATAAAAAAATTTACATATTCTTGAGTGACTTTTTAACTTTGTTTCTAATGACATCTTTAATCTTATTATCATGAATGTAAATTAATATTTTAAAAATTATTAATCTTATAAATTAGTGTCATTTTTAATAACCCTAAATCTTTTACTAAATTACAAACAATTTTTATTGCAATGAAAAATATACTAAATTATAAACAAGTTGAAAGCTATGATGCTGGAGATTAAAATAAAATTCATTCTAGTTTACATCGTTGAAGGATTATATTTCATATCATTTTATTTTAATTGATAAATTAATTAATTTTCTGCATCATTTTTTTTTACTAATTTTGGATTGATTTGGCCTTGTTTTGAGATGCTTCAAAATTTTAGAATTACCAGACTAATTTCTAAAGCATTCTCTATTAGACCAATTAAATCAGCCGATTCAATCTATTTTTTAAATTAATAAAATAAAATTATGACATTCAACCCACTAATATAATATATTAACTATTAATATTTACTAATAAAAAATATATATTATGACGTCCAATGATCCACCCTTCACAAAAGGGGAGGGGCCCTATACAAAAGGGGAGGGGAGGGGGACACATTTTTTTGTGACAATAGCCTTGGTTACCTCGACATTTACTATCAAATTCATTTGACCACGTACTTACTATACTTAGAGTAGGTAAAAAAGAGAATAGCAACTAGCAAGTATATTGGAATCATTCTTAGTTCATTATCAAGTCTAGTTACTTTTTTGTGTAATAAATGAAAATATCTTTCAGCTAACGATCGGACACTTGTCTCTGGCTATAATTACTTGAGTAAATGAATAAAATAAATAAAATTTAATACAGGTTTTGACATTTCCACCCACCACTAAAAAAATCATATTTTCCGTACACACCTTGACATATTATCAAGTTAAAGTAACTGAATTAAACAATCATATTAAAAAAATTGAACCTGTTATTAAGTTGAATTTTTAATTAACTGATTTTTTTTTCAAAAGTTAATTCAATCAGCGATAATTTATTTTTATTATAATATTAATATGAAATATATAACAACTTTAATTATTAGCTAATGATTTAGTCAAAAAATCTAACTAACTAAATTTAGTAGGATTTTTTAAATTTTTTAATCTGTAATACTTAAACTTTACTTTACTTAAAATATCTAAAATCCAATTTTACTGGAAGCAATGAAATATTAATAATTAGTCTCCTTTTTTTATATATATAGAAACTACTTAATTTAAGAATCAAATCCTACGTATACTTTTTTGTCTTCACTTCATCGGCTTATCCTACTATAAATATGTAAATGGACATCATAATTTATGATATATCCCCCTAACTTTTGAATCAGCTGAACTAAAAAGGTTGCACTGAAAATGCATTGTATTTACAAAAGAGGTTGCTTTCCATTTTAAAGATCAAGACCTTACAGGAATGATATGGGAATATTAGCTGGACTATTAAAACTAGTCCCTTTTGTTCCTTATATTTTGAGTCTATATTGTATACTCTAGACTATAGTCTCCTTTCTTCTTGACGAATAAAAAGATGCGTCTTAATTTAGCGTGTGATTTGGAGACTGTAGTCACCATCAGTACCACACGATCGCGGACAGGGACACGAGGCGTTGAATAATTTAACTTAAGTTTAATGTATTTTAAACACAAAAACTTATCATATTATTATTTAATTTTATGTCAATATCTTATTTAATATATATAAATATATATTGATAACTAAATGTAATATTCAATTTATTAAATGCTGTATATCATTGAATTTTATTATGAAAGCTTTTTAATAATTCTTTAAATTCTGCTTTCGGAAACATCATTGATTCTTTGAATATATATATTCCAATTACTAGTCACATCCCAATTAATATTTTTTATGCTTAACAATTGATGTAATTAACATTCGTGATTTATTAAGAGCTATAATTCTAAATTTTAAAAAATAAAATCATTTATTTTTTCCACAATAGCAATGCATAAAAATTAAATCCTATTATATTATATAAAGGGAGGGTCTAATAATGATGTAGTGAAAATTTATAATGTAATTAAATAAAATAATTTAAATTAAATATAACAAAATTTATGATATAAATTTAAATTTGTAACAATATTAATTTGAGTTTAATTTATATTCTATTAACACATATATCCAATAAGAATTCACCATTGTTGTATCGTATTAATGAATAAGATAATATGGTAAAATAACTCAGTCTTATTAAATGTTTATATGAAAATAATTTTATTGACGATATATATAAATTAAATTCTATTGGCTTTATTCTGTAATGATTTCTTCTGTTGAAGTTTATCAATCCCTGTTTTATTATAATATCATTTTTGCAGCAAGTGTATTAAATATTTTCTTTTTTAGATGTTTTAAAAAAATTAACTTATCATTAAAAAACAATTATTATTTTATATTAAAACAGCTAAAATTTTAAATTAAAATATTTTCTAAACATTTTTTTTACTTATTGTTTATTTTACCAATCGCAAGATATATATTTCCTAGCTACTATCCCATCATTTATCATTATATTTAGATGGGAAGGGGTAAAATAAAGGAAACGAGAAAATTATAACATTTGAAATAAAGGATAAAGAAGGAAAATGTTTAAAATTTAATGAATTTTTTCCTCTTATATTTATATAATTTTAAGTCTTTTCATCTTCATTCTCTCTTTAGTCAACCAATATATTTTTTACTGACCCACTAGCTTTAATTTGTGAATCCAGTATGCCTTTTATATATTGAGGTAGAATCCAACCTGATTTTAGTTATATATAAAAACAGGTACAGGAATATTTTAAACAGTTCAGCTGAGTTTTTTTTTATCTAATTCTTATTTTATGTCAACTTAAACTATATTTTAGACTAAAATAAAAACCTTATGATGAGAGAGCGTGTACAGTTATCTATACAAATGGGTGTTGAGTGTTGACAAAGACAACAACTAAGAGAAGGTTGCCAGTTGTTAATATAGTCAGATATATAACACCGATCCAACATTGACTACAAGTTGAATTAAATGTTTTTAATTTATAGATAAATACATTTAAATCATGTAATTGTAAATATTATCTAAATTTATTTAAAATTATAATTCTAATTTCTGTGTTAAAATTTACCATCACTATATTCCAAATTATATCATTAATTTGCGCACTCTGCTTACCATATTTTAATTTAGAATATGTGCTCAAAGTAATCTTAATTATAAATTTTATATTAGAATGTACGTATAGTGAGAAAAATTAATTCTGAAAGTAAAACAAATAAACTCTTGATCTATAATTCTTACTTCATTTCAACAACCTACACTAACACTATGTTTACACAGTAACACATTCTTTTGTGTTCATCATTATAAAAAACAAAACCTTAATGATAGTCCCGTAAGTCTTGGAATTGGAATGCCCTATAGTTCAAATTGGATCCTAAATCTATCTGCAAACGAGAAACAGTTTTTTTTAACTTGGCAACGCATGTGATTTATGCAGCTTTTGCCTGAAAAAAACACCACCTCATATACTTATTTATTTAATAAATCAACTGCAACACATTATCCACCGTAAAAAGTAACCAATCCCCACCAAAATCTCCTTTCTAATGGTGCTTAAAAACATCATATCAGGAGGATAATCATTACTTTCAGCACACAAGTTACACATACGCACGACATAGCATGTTATGATGTTAAGTAGAAAACATGGTAAAAGCAAAACAAGAAGAGGGGAGAGAATACTTATTATTTAGAGATTAATAACTATGAAATTAATTGTGTAATTTTTTTATATTATTAGTATATAATTTTTTTAATTAGTTAAAACATTTAAGAAAGGGAAATATGCATGTCGGTTCATGATGACATAAGCTTTAAGATTGGAGGAGCTAGCTGTGTCTTATTCTGCATCCAGGACCAGGTTGGAATTGGAAGCTCTTCTATCTATCTCTATGTTCTATTCTCTAGTCTTTTTCTCACAACCTGCCATTTCTTTCGACTTCCATTCACCATAATGAAATTACAAGCTACTAGTACCTTACACGATTCATCTCTCTCTCACACACTCTATTTTTCTCTCTCTGTCCCCTACCACTCTTTCAATATAATATTCTTTTTTATCTCAAGCGGTGGAACACTCTTCTCCACCAGTACCACCATCCATCATCATCTTCTGCTTCTTCTTCTCTCCACCATATATAGTATTTGACTATTTGTAATATTCATCATGTTCATTGTGCAGTGGTGAATTGAAGTGTTTGAGTTTGGCATCTTTTGATGGTGCTTTATTTATAATTATTGTCATCAAGTTTCAGACTCATTCTGGATCACTGAGCTGATTCTCTTAATGTCAAGATAAAAAATAAAAGGTTTGATCTTTAATCACCAAAAGCAATTGATAACAGTTTCAATGAATTTTTCTATGAAATTTGACAATTGGGTATGAGTGGTAGTTTCAGATTTTTAGCATAGCTTGAAAACATGAACAGAAGAAGGGTTAGGACTAGGAAAGCTCCAATTCCAGTTCGTAGCACATGAAAAAGTAATTGAAGTTTGGTATAGCCAGAAGTCAGAAAAGGGTACATTCATGTCGTTTGTGTGTTTGAAAAACAGTTTGAACAGTAATAGACCAAGTTCATTATTTTTATTATTAATAAAGTATCTGAGGAGCGTATCAGCTTTCTTCACAAACTTTGGCTTCAGTTTCAATGAGATAAAAAAAATATATGACACAGATCAGTTTATGGTGTTAAAGAAGATGTATTAAGAAAAGGGGGAAAAAAAACTATTTCATAATCCATGATTAGTTATTGATTCTAAATTCCATTGTTTCCTCCTTTGTTAGCCTCTTGGATTGATTTGATATTTGTTCTTGTATTTTATTTTTTCTTTGATGGATTCTAACTTGTTTTGCATTGAATGAGAAGGTAGATGATGCAGGGAAGCTTGAGAAATGCAAATAAAAGTGGAAAAGCCTCTAGCAGAGAAAGAAAATTGGCTTTGCAGCAAGATGTAATGCAATGACACTGTTTCTTTTCCTTGTCCTTATTTGGGGTATTATGACTTTATGATCAATTATAGCTGGCAACTGAGCTGAGTTCTCCAACTTTTCAGGTGGATAGGTTGAAGAAGAAGCTAAGGCATGAAGAGAACATTCATAGAGCATTGGAGAGGGCTTTCAACAGACCTTTGGGAGCTTTGCCTCGTCTTCCGCCTTACCTCCCTCCCTATGTTAGTGTATATGAATTTCTCTTAAGTCCTTTTCTGAACGCAGGCACTCTTGTCAAATGCTAAGTTAAGAAAGATCAGAATTTAGAAATGAAATTTGACTGTTGAATTTTGATGTTGAAAACTATAGATACCAGCCCTTCTGGCTGAAGTGGCAGTTCTGGAAGAGGAAATTGTAAGGCTTGAAGAGCAAGTTGTGCATTTCAGACAGGAATTGTACCAGGAAGCTGTCTACACGTCATCTTCTATGAGAAAATTGGAAAATTCAGTTTCAGCTCCTCCTAACAAGTCAAATCCAACAATGGATAGTCCCAAGTTGGATAAATTGAAGTCTCTTACCCAAACAGCTGGTAATTCAACAGCAACATCTGCAACTAAGCCTACCACAACACTCACTGGTGAGAAACTCTATCATTATGTTTCACTGGTTCAGATTAATTAATTGCTGCTTCAGATTTGAGCCTGCATTTCTTAAAGTTCAGTTTGCGCCAAAAAAGAGAGTCAATCTCTTCCTCATGGTTTGTGCCTATTGTTTTGGCTAGCAGATGATAGACAAGAGAAAGAGAATCAACCCTGTACTATTTCTTCCAAGAGCAGGAAGCAATCCTCCAACCAAATGAACAAAACTCCAATTAAAAAACTTGACAATAAATCACTGCAGAAAAGGTTGGATCATCCAAAAAGGAAGGTGTGTCATGTGACTTATGTCATATATACTGTAGAAGTAATTTTCAGTTGTGTGATATGGCTGCTAACTACTAAGTGATAATTGAAGACTTGTTTTAGTCAATAAATGTGAGCTTTCGCAATGTGCAGAAAGAACCAAAGGTGAAAAACCAGCAAGTTGCAGATGTAAGAAATCATAGTCCACATAAAAACTCACCAGAAGCTCAGAGTCCAAATATAATTTCAGAAAATATTCTAAAGTGCTTATCAAACATTCTCTTGAGAATGAGTGCCTTGAAGAATCCTGGTTCTACATGTGACATGCCACCCGTGTGGGATCTAAAACCTCAAAACCGTGATGAAGGAACAGATTTTGGGGATCCATATGGCATCTGTTTGGAATTTGGGAAGAGGGACATTGGTCCATACAAGCAATTATGGTCAATTGATGTTAAATGTTTCAATCCAAAACGAACTGCAAATACTTTGTTTTTACTACATAGGTTGAAGTATGTGACATTGTTCTATTCAAATTCAAATACTGTTTAATTTTCCATGACAGTAATTTGTTATTATTTGTGTAAATTAGAAGTTAAACTATTTTGATTTTGGGAAATTTGCAGACTACTTTTTAGGAAACTAGCCTCTGTCAACTTGGAAAACCTCAACCATCAGGAGAAGCTTGCATTCTGGATCAACATCTACAACTCGTGTATGATGAATGTATGTCAGTTATGTCCATTACAACAACATTTAGTTATAATTTGTATCTAAACATCTTTTTCTACACAATTTATTATAACTTTCCTCGATAATCAGAGTAACTAATCTTAAGTGGTGCACTTAATTATCTTCTAAAACCATAATAATGATGGTATTTTAAGTTCTACTTTGCTTCAGGCATTCATAGAGAATGGCATACCAGAGAATCCTCAAATGGCTGTTGCACTAATGCGGAAGGTATGGACTACTGGAGTATTTTGTTTCTTATGTATTGTGCTTGTTCTTTCAATAGAGTATAACATATCATAAGTGTGCTCTCAATAATTCATGTGGTTTTTCTTGTTACTAAGGCAACAATAAATGTTGGTGGTCACGTGCTATGTGCAACAACCATAGGGCATTTCATTTTAAGACTTCCTTATCACTGGAGATTCGTAAGTCTTGTCCATTTCAACTCTAGCTTTTCTATGAATGAGAATAAAGAGTTAATTTAACCACTAAATTTCAAACAGACATTTTCCAAGGGAACAAAAAATCATGAAATGACAACAAGAAGCATATATGCAGTGGAACTGTCAGAACCCCTAGTGACATTTGCTCTCTCTTCTGGAACTTGGTCCTGTCCTGCTGTAAGTTGATGAGTAGTTTACACAGAATTATGTAATCTTTCATAACCCCACAGCTAAGGTTCTGTCTCATTCATGATTTGCATTTTGTCTAATTGATTCATTAAACAACATTTTAAAATAGGTTTCATTTCTATGATTGTCAATGTGAAAAACTTTACACCATCAACTAATAAAAAATCATAATTGATATGATTTTTTAAGTTGTTATGTAAAAGTCAACAAACTTGCCATATATAGTTGTTTATAATTGTATAACATTATAAAATTTTACTTTATGAATTCATAGACTATTTACTCATTGAATATTACAATTAACAACACAGCCCTTTCCCAAAAGGTGGGGTTGGCAACATGAATCAAACAATGCGATTGTATTCTTCTGTAAAATCATGTCAAGATTTGAAAATTTTATCCCCTTTTCATTTATCTTTTCATGGATTTGTCATGAACTATGCCAAATGCAGGTGAGAGTTTACACAGCATCCCAGGTTGAGAATGAACTCGAAGTGGCCAAAAGAGAGTACTTACAGGCAGCAATTGGATTTTCAACTTCAAAGTTTGCTATCCCAAAGCTGCTGGATTGGTATTTGCTGAACTTTGCAAAAGACTTGGAGTCATTGCTGGATTGGATCTGTCTCCAGTTACCAAGTGAATTGGGGAAAGAAGCCATTAAATTCCTTGAGGAAAGAAAAACCGAGCCCT
>PYAF01006013.1:945690-962590 GCA_007407185.1 Glycine tomentella | reverse complement strand
GAAGTGGCCAAAAGAGAGTACTTACAGGCAGCAATTGGATTTTCAACTTCAAAGTTTGCTATCCCAAAGCTGCTGGATTGGTATTTGCTGAACTTTGCAAAAGACTTGGAGTCATTGCTGGATTGGATCTGTCTCCAGTTACCAAGTGAATTGGGGAAAGAAGCCATTAAATTCCTTGAGGAAAGAAAAACCGAGCCCTTATCACAATTTGTACAAATTATGCCATATGAGTTCAGCTTTAGATACTTGATATGCACATAATTTCACTCCCTTTTGGTCATTGCAATTTTTTATACAGCAGTAGATCATACATATAAAAATGTACATGATCATCTTTTCTCCACTCCCTTTGGGAGAAATGTTCAGATTCCTTCTTTTAACTAAAGTGAATAAAACAATCATTGTATAACATGGAATTTGAACGATGCAAGTGGCTCTATTTGGATAAAATTCTCATTTAGTACATAAAGGAAAATAAGAAGATAAAATGAATTATAAAATTAATTTATGTAAATATCTTGTTTTTTTCATTATTCAAGATAATTTTGTATTTACTGAATATCGTCTCAATTCATCATATCCACTATGTGATATGATTGTAGATAATCCTATAATTTTATTGACAAATAATAAGATTATCAAATAAATTGAAATTAAAATAGAATGGATAAAAAAATGTTATACTCTTTTCATTCTTATATATAAGATTTAATTATCTAATTTATCAAGATTAAGAAAAGTGATTAATTTGATTAATAACAATAAATTTGTTTTAAATTAATAGTTTTTTCAAAATTATCATGGTCATTAATACTCTTTTTTTTAATTGTTTTTCAATACATTTTGTTTCCTTTTTAATATTATAAATTGAGTCTCATAAAAAAGAATAAACAACATATTTTAAACTTAAATTTTATAAATAGAAATGGAGAAAGAACAAAAACATTTTATACATTTTATAAATAAGAAAGGAGGAAGTACAATTTACTGCTAAACTTGAAAATACCAATATACTTTAATTTTTATAAAAATTTTATCATCTAACTTATCTGACAATTAAGGAGCATACATTAATTTTAACTTAAGAAAAAAATATCATTCATTTTGTTTCATCTTTTCTATTTCTGTGAAGCTTGTCCACAAAACTTACTAGTCCGTACCAATTAAATTTTTGGCAATGTTCAACTATATGATATCACTTAAAAGGCTTGAGGGGCCAAATTTTGGATGTTCTCTCCTCTTTAAACTCTTGATTATTTTGTGTAAGCAAGCAAATTGATTTGTAACTGCATTGACAGACAAAGAAATTTGAGGGTCTATATTAAATGGCATCCATTACATGTTAATCAATGAACAAAGATGCGTTCGCATGTACTGAAGATTATAGTCCAACATCCAAAGCAGGATTGAACCAAATTCTATGGTTATTGGCACACGTATTGTGGTCCATCTCATGGCAGGTTATTTTTGGTGAGGCAAAAGAGGCGTCTTCAATTAATATACTATATACATTTAAAGTGCTCTAATTGCGTTCCTTTATGGCATTCACCGCGCTTTCATTGCTTGCCAGCACCAAACAGCCTTTGCCGCATAAGAGATGAATTATTAACAAAGTTTTTCTCTTTGTACTCGTGTTGCCAAACTACCAAGAAAACACCAACTAGATGACCAAATTTTGTTTCCTTACTCAAGATTTTGCTGGTCCTTATTTCATGCTTCGGAAGTCACAAAATCTCACATCATTTTAAGAGTCGAGGCCACATCTGAGAAAAGAAGATAAGAAGAAAAAGAAAAAATAAGTTAAATTAAAAAAAATGGTGAAAGGAGGAAAGGAGAAATGAAAAGGAAAAGAACTAAAAAAAGGAAACTAATGGAACATAGACATATTAATGAGTTTAACCCTCTATCAAACTTATAATTTTTCTTCACTTTGTTTTATATGTCTTGTTTAACTATCTTTCTCCATGTGAGTTTCGATCGACATCTACATCTTTTTGTGTCAAGTTCTTGATAACAAACTCTTATTCTAATTGGAGCATTCAGACGACTTCCTTTTCATGTTTGAAAAAATTTCGGCCAAGTTGTACTCATAAACCTAACCATAATTTTTAATCTGCTTCACACTGGTCCCCTCTATTTTAAATGAGCTAATTTAGTTTTGAACTAACTCGACAATTTCTTTCCATAATCTGTTTTCAGTTTGACAGCTCAAATTTGTGGGTATTTTTTTTTTTTGAGTGTGTTGAAATGTGGATCTACGTTTAAAATAAATATACAAAACTATCAACCATATTTATGTCTCAAAGGGATGAGGTATGGCTTTATTTTGCTAAATGTATTGCAAATAAGGTTCGAACTTCGAATTTAGATATAACATTTGGGAAGACTGTGTAATTTAATGTAGTAGCAACAACACTTTATTATTTAAAATTTATTAAAATATATAAAACCAAAAGGCATATTCTTTAAATAAGAAATCAGACCATAAAATATAATTTCTAATAAATTTTAATTAAAAAAAACTATGTACTCCATTACTTAAATGTTTCATGTTATGCACAGGTAAGGGGAAGAAATATTGTACGCGTAGTCTTACCCTGATTTACGCAAAGAGGTTGTTTCCAAATTTGAACCCATGATCAATAAGTCACTAAAACATAACTTTATCACTTGTCAGGGTTCGTCCTCTTTTAATAATAAAAAATGTATTCAAGAAAGTGTTAAAAATTATATTAATAACATTTCTTATGTAATGAATCTAGCTTGAATTGGAAAGAGTCAATTAATATAATAATGATGGATAAGCTAAAATAATAACTTAAAGTATTATTTTTCTTATCAAGATAATAATTTAACTAATAATTTTGAAATGACATGTTATAAAGGAAAATATAATAAGAATAAAGGTTGAGTTGTGATTTTTATTAAATTTAAAACTTTTTTTTTAAATAACAATGTTTTCATCTGTTGAAGAAAAAATAAAGAAACATATATGAGATTTTTGTAAGATAATTCAAACGATAGTTTCATATCATATAAAACAGATAGAATTTTTCAAAAGCAAAGATCAAATTCAAACTTTGAGTCAATTTAAAGAGCAGAAGAGAAAATAAACAGTATAAGACAATAAACTTATACTAATTTGTTTCAACCACTAAGACTACGTCCAATTCTTAGCAACCCACCAAGTTTCAATGACTTCAACAAGTTACAAGTATTTATCATTGTCACTTCTGTCTTCTTAACTCAAGCTTTACGCCCAGTTTGTTACACCTAATATTCTTTATCCTACCAAGCCATTGTTGGCTGTAACACGAATCAAAATGTTTGTTTGTTTTAAATTCAGAATGACTAACTCTCAATCGTATTATAGATGAATAGATACTTTCATCACTTAGTCTTTTCTCACAAGATAATCAAAGTGTTTTTGAGAGTTTTTCTAAACTTTACAAGAATTTACACAAAGAGTTTTTTACATAAAGAATTTGAATAATGAGAGATTATATTCATACTTCATCTCTTCAAAACTTTTGATATATATATATATATATAGGCCTTCTTCAATCAAGTATTTGTTGTCTTTAAATAGACATATTTCCTCTCTTAATCTTGCATCTAAAGAATGGGGTCGTTGGGGAATTAAATGTGCGTATTTCTTCTTGATGAGAAATCACTCTTCGCCACTGACATGTTGAGCACTAAAGCGGGAAACCACTTCCTTTTGTGTCAGAGTGGGTTCGTGCATCATAGCTTTTCTTTTGATGACGATTGAGGAATTTCACAGCTTGACTTCATTTATTTTTCATAGGATTTGACAAATCCTAGGAGAATATCTTGCAAAATAGATCTCGAACATAGAGTATCAAATGAAGTCTTAAATGTCATCTTTAATATTGTATCAGATCAAGATTCTATCTTGTTATCGTCTGAAATATCAAACACAAACTTCATAAAACATTTAATCAAAATACTTAAGGATCCTGATTCATCTTAAGACATAAATATTTGTTGACTTAACACCTGTTCAGACTTTTCTTATTGAATAATGATGATGTGGTTTAAAATAACAAAAGAAACAAAGTGGGAAAATGATAGGATGGTCCTAGAATCTTCAAATGTTGTTCTCGACTTGAATCTTCAATAGAGATTAGAGAACAAGAGAGTCTTAGATTGATTCTAGTGCAAGAATCCTAAAAATGGATAATCGCACTTTTATATTGGTAATAAAATTTGTCATTGCCTAATAAAAATACACTATCATTGAACGATGACTTTCCCTAATGATCAACTAAATTTATTTACAAATGATGGTTCAACAGAGCTATAAAGACCTTGATTCAATACTATAAAGTATTTATTCACTTTAGTTCTCCATTCCCTTGATTTGTATCATACTAACTTGGGTGTACACGGGTCGAATCAATTTTGATAGAACCTGTTACCCAATTGCCCTGATCAAAATTTTATGGGTTGGATATGTGTAGTTTTATTGGTAGACTCAACCCAAACCTATTTGATCATAAATGGGTTAGGTTTGTTCGAGTCAGCTATCAATCGACTTTAAATATTTTGGATTTTGTAAAAAAAAAAACAAATTTAGAACATCAATTTATTGTTGTCTAACACTTTGTAAATATATAATGACTAAATGTATTCCAAAGAGAACAAATTGTGACCATATTTGATTAATACAATAAATAGTTTCAATACTAATATAATATTTTTATTTTAGATAGAAATAAAATATAATTAACCAAAAAAATAAAAATAAAATATTGAATTAGCATAGAGTATGAATAAAAAAAGCATTTTCTAACAAAAAAACTTGACACCTCGTGGCATAGGGTGAGGCCTAGGGTTGAGAGTTTGAAGAGGTCACTTTTGTCTTATTTAGGAGTTTGGCATCCATAGCCATAGTCAGGACTCATCATGCGTTTGCTTGCCAGACTGGGAATCTAAACTTTGTCTAATGCAGTTATGCTTAAGAAATGAAGAAAAAAAGTATAGCCTTGATTTCTGATAGATATCTTTACCGATCGAATTGAGTATTAAGTGGTCCCGATTTTATCTTTTGCAACACTGGATAACCCTGTCCACCACTGCCATACCCTAATTGAAGTATTAAATGAACCAAAGAATCATCCTCTCAAAGAGTTGTGCAGTTGGAATTTTGGAACTCCATAAACAAACAAAAACGTAGCTAAATGGAGACAGGATAGTCGATAGAATTTGTCATATATTGTCTTTTTTACAAAATGAAATCTAATATGTTATTATTAATGAGTTAAAATGAGAAAGTGATTAGGTTCAAATAATTAATGTATTGAAATTAAGATTAAGTTATTTGAATAATATTTAAGATTGATCCAAAAAATAATTATTATATTTTATTTATCTTTCAGTTGAATTTTGAATTTATAAAAAAAAATCTTATGATAAATTGAAGGATTAAAAAAACTAATGAGATAAAATAAAAATATTTATTCCAAAGAAATAGAACATATAGTGGACATAAGCTTGGTGGTTACATGCGATAGGTCCACTTGTGCAAGGGAGTAATGATAGGTATAATACACTACGCTGCCTTTCTGCCACAAAGAGTTACTACCACTGTTAAAGAATTCGTTATGATCTACTTTCTTGTGCCACAATATTTGCTTATGAATTTCGAGTTTACAACCTCTTTGTTACTTTAATTCAATTTGCTTTTCACTTTCATGAACTCTAAGTTCTCTCCCATTAATATCCATAAAGAAAAAAGCTCCTATCCCATTAATTAGCCACATGAAATAGTAGTAACGAAGGACATATATATTTTTAGTTTAATGTGAATTTTGATCCATTATAATGTATAATTATTTTATTTTGGTATGTTAAATTTAAAAAAAATTATTTTAGTCTTTTATATTTTTGAAACTATCATTTTAGTATTTTTATTTTCAAAATTCTGTTAGAAATGTTAGTATTATGTTAATTTTTAAAAAATCAAAATGATACATTTCGAAAACATAAAGGATCAAAATGAAATTTTTAAAACTTAGTATACCAAAACGAAATAATTATGAATATAATAGACCAAAAGTGACATTAAATCTTTTAAAACTTATTCTATTTTTAAAAAATAAACAACTAGGAAAATTATCATCTCCTCTAATCTCGTCCATATCTAAAAGGTAAAAATGGCATCACCACACAGATCAAACGACCTAAACACATAATCTCGTTGAAACCACTAAAAATTCTTATACTCCTCACAAGAAAAAAAAACCTTTCATACAACTATGCTATTGGCAACAAAAGTAAGAGAGATTGTAGCAAAGAGGTTTCTTCGACGAAAGATAAAACTATGATCCTAACTTGTTAATTAACCCGGATTTGGACGAGGAAGTCACGATGTAACTCTTTATGTGATATGCTAGCAAGACCTCAACTATCGCACACGATTGAGTTAGGCAAGTAGAGGATTTTTCATCAGACATCTACAATCAGGCCGTGGAAGACAAGCACAGGATTTTTCATCGGATATCTACAATCGGGTCGTGGAAGACAAGCAGTTCAAAGAATGATCAAACAGTGTTTTCATTGGAAGATGATTCTGACCGGCTCCACCGGTCAAATCTCATCTACAATTGGACGTTGTCAGTCTTCTTCTTCGCCTTTGTCATCGTGTTGTTACTGGCGACGACGATGAGACAGTTGTTGTTGTTAGGTGAGCTGGCAATTCTGACAGCGTAGGAAGGTTATGGCGGAGATGGAAGCGAGGGTGGGTCAACAATCTCTTTAGGTTAACAATGAGAGACGAAATAGTGGAAGGAAAAAGAATTTTTACCCATTGTGATTGGGAATATTCTGAATAAAATTATTACTGTTATTAATTAATTAAATTAAATGAAGAGAATAATATTATTAATAATATGAGAGTGAAGGTCATTATTTTTCGTGGTTTTAGATCCATTTTTTTTCGTTTACTTAGTATTTTTAATTTTTTGAATAAAAAATATAGTTGCTATTTTTATTGGTCACTATGCTAACTTAACTATTCTGACGGACACTAAGTTTCTAACAAAAAATAGTAAAAAAAAAAAGAGACTAAAATGATACGTTTCGAAAACATAAAGAATTAAAATGAAAATTTTAAAATATAATGAATCAAAGAAAAATAATTGTGAAACATAATAGACCAAAATCAACATTAAATCATTTTAAAATTTAAAAGTTAACATAACACTGGTATTCCTAACGAAAAATTGAAAAAAAAAACTAAAATGATACATTTTGAAGATATAAAAGACCATAGTAAAATTTTTAAAATTTAATATAATAAAGTTAAATATAATGAATAAAAAATAACATTAAACTTATATTTTTTAAGACAGTAATATTTTCTATTAATCTTCTTAACACTACCTTATTGAAATCAATTTTTTTAATTGAGCATATTAAATCCTTTCGGATAACATTCACATTGATTCATTGGTTCAAATGTCATATAGCTAGCATTATAACAAAAATTACTAATTAATATTTACCGAATAAAAAAAATAAAAAACAAAAAACTATCATGTGATACTAACTAAATTTATTATATTCCTTCTTTTGTTTAAACATGATTGGACTATAGTTTTATTTGTAGTGATGTTCATGAGTATGAGTAATTCAAACTGATTTAATTTAATTCAAATATTTTGATTTAATATTTTGGATTGTTGGATTTTTTATTTAATTTTTTTGGATCGTTGGTGTTGAACCCCATCCAAACCAGTCCATGAATACTCCTGTTCAGTTGTACTATCAAATAAATTTTGGGGCTAATTCTTTGATTTTAAGTGGTTATGCAAGTCTATATCTAAAAGAGCTAGTGGTCAAATTAAAGCTTTATAATATTTTTTATCACATGTAGGCACCGATAAGATATGTAACTTATTGCATTTCAAAATATAAAAAGAAAATAATATAATTTGTTAAGTTTAATTTGCATGCATCGTTACTATGTTAATGTATACTGTTTTTATACACTAAATCAATAAAAAATATTATTAATATGATTTTTATGTAAGTATTATAAAAATTAACAACTTTATTATTTGGGACAATTTATGATTGGATAGTATAAAAAAATATATACGGTCATTACAAAATTATTTACTCTAATTATTTATGAGTTTAATGTTTATGTAATGATAGTATAAAATAATTTTACATTATCATTCGATCATAAATTATTATTTAAATTATTTTAAGATAATTATTCTAAAAGTTAATAAATTTTCATGATGAATTGTGATTATATAATTATGTAAAACTTTTTATATTGAGGATGTATAACATTTTTTCTATTTATTTATAGCATTTATATAATATCTTACATATTTAAGAAAAAATGAATTGAGAATAATATAACTATTTTTAATAATAGTCATTAGGAATTTTGTGTTCATCACCTCTTTCTTCGAGATTATATAAAACTTTAAGAAATATAATTTAGATTAAAGAATTAGCTTAAAGTTTATTTGGTTAGAATTTTTTATATAAATAATGATAAAAATGTTACATCAATCATGTTAAGGGTGGGTTTGATTGTGTAAAAAAGTAAAAATAAAAAAGAATTGAAAAGAAATATTTGAATTAAAGTAAAAAAAAATTGTAAAATCAACAAATAATTTTAGAAATTATTATATCTTTTTCTCTTATTTTTTCACATCCAAACACACACTAAGTTTCTTAAAATATATAAAATAAAGGTTGAAATGGCAAAAACAAACCCACCCCTATGTTTTTGAAAAGTAATTTCCAATAACATTAAAAGAAGCCTTGTGCAGTATTGACAAACAAATGAAATGCAGTGATGTATGCGCACATCACATTAATGAAAAACACATAGTTGTGAGTTTAATGGAAAACATCTTATTCAATGAACGAAATGAAATTACGAGGAAATTCTATAATCTCTTATAGAGAAGAAAAAAGAGGGGAGAAAATAAATACATGTATGTGATTTAAGGAATAATGAAGATGGGATGCAAAAGCAAAATTAAAGTTTAAAAAATAATGAGGATGAGGATGCAAAATTAAGGCTCAATGAACAATGATGATGGATGGTACAAAAATAAGTTTAAAAGAATAATGAAGGTGGATAAAAAAAAATAGTTTTTATTATTTTATGTACAAACGGATTTTTTTGGTAATAAAAAAATATAAAAAAGAGAAGGGTGTATCTAGCAGAGAAGGAGTTTAAATAACAAATGTCAGACAAAATCGAAGAACATTGGAGTCACGTCCACCTTTTGGGCCACACAGGAATCACAATCACCACCACAACTAGTCCCCATTGTTCAATTATGTGTTGTGCTAATTTTTTCAATCCCTTTTTTGGTTGTCCGAATTAACCAATCCAAAATATTAATCCTTGTCCAGAATCGTTGTTCCATAATTATAATGGGAATGTATTCCAAAATACTTGTTTCAGAATATTATAATTTTGAAATACATTTCTGAATTACCAATTATATTTCAGAATACATATTGATTATAAGTCTTATTCATAAGTGAAAAAAGTGCAATAAATTTATTTATTCATTAACTTTCGTTTGTTATCATTAATGAAAGAGTCTATATGACACATTCAGAGACGAATTTATCAGCACTCTACACATTCAAGGATGAAAATGACTATTTATCCAAAATATAATTTAATTTTCATTTTTCACTTTTTTCTAATTGTTGCAAAAATAATATTACAATAAACACTTAAAAAAAATAAAAATGCAAATATAAGTTAGAACAAACACAAGAATAAACATAATCTGTCTATTATTATGAAATTTCTAATGTAATAGTACCTTATCTAAAATATGAGACTCAATCAAAAATGCACAACCATTATATTATTCCTAATAAAAAAATGAGACTCAACTTGATTTTGTCACTACCTAATGTTGTCACAATAGAAATTTCAGAGCAATGAACATATTATGTTTATTAATTAATATTATGTTTATTTTATGTTTGTTCTAACTTATATTTGCTTTCCTTATTTTTTTAAGTGTTTATTGTAATATTATGCTTACAACGATTAAAAAAGGGGAAAAGATGAAGATTAAATTATATTTTGGATAAATAATCATTTTTGTCCCAAAATGTGAAGAGTGCTGATAAATTTGTCATTTAATATACTACATAGGTTCTTTCATTAATGATAACGGACAAAAGTTAACGGATGAATGAATTTGTCATATTTTTTTTTTTACTTTCAAAGACTAAAATTTAAATTTTCATCTTTTAGAAATAAATTTGTTAGCATTTTACATTTTCAAATACGAAAATAACTATTTATCCTTATATTATATTTAAATATAGGAGACTATTAATCTCCTGGTTGGCTTTTATTGTTGTTACCCACCCTCTTCATTTTATATTTCATGTAATGAAAATTTACAATCATCTTTTTGTTGAGCTGTGTCACAGACCCTAAGACACTAAGTTGGAAAAACTCGCATGTTTTATCATCTTAATAATGAAAAAATTCTTTTAAATGACTTTTTTTTATAAAAAAATATAGAAAAGAAAATTTATTTTAAACTATTTAATATATTAAGATATATAACAATGTATATTTTTTTATCTAATTTTGTTAATAAATTTTTATTTAATTTTGTTAATAAAAACTATGGTAATAAAAATAAGTCTAGCAACTAATATTTTTTGTTTAGTACATGCAAAGTCACTCGTTTTATGAAAATTATTTTCCCTCTATAGTATTTTTACTATTTTACATCCATCCGTGCTATTATTTTATTTTAGTTTTAGATAATCTTTGTTTTGCGCTCACTCCAAGTAACGCCTTAATTAATCTAGAAGCCGTCTTCTGCTGAACAAGTCTATAGAATTAACCACATGTTTGTAGAGGGAAATTAACGATATTGTCAAAAGTAACGCGCCACAAAACAACAACTTATGAATAAAAGTAATATAAAAGTCGTATTTTTTTAATAGTATATTTTTTTATTCATTTTCTTTTTAATAGCATCTTCTCAACATAGAACTCGTACAATTTTCCATTTTGGTGTATATTCATCCTAGGAAATATGTCTATATATACAGTGTAAACAATATTTCTCTTAATTAATTAACTAATGTCAACAAATCAAATTATATGGAAAATAACTTTATAAGAAAAACTTTATATTTTATACGTCCCCTTGATTTTGTATCAATCTCATGTTTCTATCAATGGTACTACTGGTACCGACTATTAATATATTACCTTTTTGGCTGATTATGAAAAAGGGAAGCATGCTGCATGCTCAATCTAACACCAAAAATATGAATAACTTTATCAATGTCATGCGTGAAGGAAAATAAATAGAAAAATTCGGAGAAGTCTTCATCAATGTTTTATTATCATATTGGGCGTACTTTGTTTTCTGCTTGCAAATAGTTATTTCAGTCTATTTCAAGTATTTATTCGTAATTTTAGAAAATACTCATCATATATCCATATCTTTATATTTTATATTATTTATGACTGGGAATTTTACAATCATCTTCGTCAATCATTATCCAAATTGAAAAAAACAAAACAAGGCCTTTTTTTTAACATAAAATGTATGTTGATTTTGCAATTATTTACTTAATTATTATAATTCACGTTGAATTGGCAAGTATTTCTAGATTATAAGACACCCCTCTCCTTACCGCTGTCACCTAATTGAGATGATAATAATCCGTGACTTTTTATTTAATAGCAGCTCCGAATTGACCAACATAAGGGTAATCACTTAAATTAGACAAAGATTTGCCTTCATCAATTGAATAAATAATATCATAGATCCACATACGTGTAGATAAATCATGCACTAGAAATACCTTCATCAAACCGCAATACATCAAAATCTTCTCGAAGCAATCAACTAAGATAAGGGAACGATAGTAACATTTTTTTAATATTTTTAAATTATATTAAAATTTCATGCAAATCTCATCACTATATATCTTTAAAAAAATTAACTTAGGATATCCCGACCAAAAAAAAAATAATCATTCGAGATCATTTAAGGAGTTAAAATTAATATATGATTTTAGCCAATGATCGATAATGATCAGAGTGCCTAACGTCTATTAAAAAAATAATTATCAACTTCCTTGATAATATACTTTTGTACTAACTTTTTACTAATTAAATGAAAAATATTATGCCTTTTTACATATTTAAAATTTTAAATACATTTCTTTAATATATTTTTAACTATTAATAAAGGATTAGTATAAGAATATAAAACATCACTATAAATTAATATAATGCAATAACCTTCGAATTCTATTTTTTTCGGTGAATAATGGCCCTCCAATTCTATCCCTTTGTCCCCACGTAAGTTTCATACACTTTACGGATCAGTTTGGCTACAACTACAAGTTAAACCCCATTACATAGATGCTTACCAAACCTAATTATAAAAATCACCCATGTGAGTCAACTACAACGTTGGTTAGTTATATATATTTTTTCTTTTCTACGCACGATTTCTAGCACAGAAATGAGAGAATTTTCGCACATATGAAAACCAAACGGTATTAAAAGGCGGCTTAATTAACGTATCACACAACAAACGACCCACACCAATGGTCAACAAAACAATCCCCAACCCTTTTTTGAGTTTTTCCCACATGATCCTTCTCTTCACCTTCCCCTCTTGACTATGACCACGCATGTTACATAAATACCCACATCCCTCACACAAACCTTTTGCTACTAACCCAAGAAACAAAATCGGAAACCAAGCTTAGCCTAGAGAAAAATTAACAAGTTAGTTTGCTTGTTTTTCAGTGAACTCAGGGAGTCAGACACTATCCCTAGAGATACTTAGATTCGCAATTGACATAAGTTAATTTGAAAGAAGATGGAAGTGGTGGTACAAAGTCCCAGTAGTCCAACCATGGATAATTTCGATTTTGGTGGTAACATGGGTTCGATCTTTCAAAGTGTTCCTTCTTCACCAAAAGGTTTTGGTAATTACTACCTAAGCGCACCGGCGAGTCCATCTAGGATGTCTGAATTATACACCGAATTTGAATATTATTCTTCAGCTTCATCCTCTATATTCGAAGCAGCCAACAAAATTGATGATGGCGAAGAAGACGAAAACAACAACAACAACGACTACAGCTTTGCGTTTTACGTGAATCGCGATCAATCAGACAAGTCTTCTCGCTCCGCCGAAGAGCTCTTCGACGGTGGCAAAATCAAGCCCTTGAACGAGTCATCAAGTGAGACTTCTGTTGCTGAACAAAAAAGAGGCAGAGAAAGAGAGAGAAGTTCTTCTTCTTCAACAACAACAAAGTTGTCGTCCTCGAACTCGGGTGGTCGTAGGGTGACACGGTCACTTTCTCCTTATAGAAAATCATGGGAAGTTGAACAACAGAAACAACAACCTCGGATCATCAGCAAAGAGGAATCAAGTGCGAGTGTCTTGTCCTCGAGCACTTCTTCTTCGAAGGGTTCGAAGAGGTGGTCGCTGAAGGACTTTTTGTTGTTCCGTAGTGCCTCCGAAGGGAGAGGTTCAAGCAAGGATGCATTGAAGAAGTACTACAACAAGAAGAATAGTAACGAAGAAGTTAAAGGGTCGTCGAGTTTTAGATCCTCGGATACGTCGAGGTCAAGAAAGGGAACTATTTCGGCGCATGAGTTGCACTACGCCATGAAGAAAGCAGAGTCCGAGGATATGAAGAAGAGAACCTTCTTGCCTTATAGACAAGGGATTCTGGGAAGGTTGGCTGGTTTTGGAATCTAGTTAATTACCAGATCATGATGATGATAAAGTTTCCTTGATGAATTTTCGTATACTATACCCAGTTGTTGTTTTTTGTTTTTTAGTGAAAAAAATGTTGGATTCTTTTGTTAAATTGTAATTTCCCACAAGTGGCTTTAAGCCGTGTATGTAGACCCAATCATTTGTCCTTTATGTAAAGGGTAATTATATATGATGTGAGTTGCAATTTGCAAATCATCGCGGTCAATTTTAAACTATACTACATTTACTTCATCAACATTCTATGCAATTATTCTCTTTATTATCGTACATATATAGTTCGAACTAAAATAAGGAAAAAATTGTGAGTTTGGTAAGTTAGGAGTGTTTAACTTTAGTTGAATAATATGTGTATAAGTAGTGGTAAAAAATCTTAATTGACTATCTCGATATTAAGACCTTAATTTGCACAAAAAGAACAGATATCAAATTCAATTTGGTTATTGAGTAATCAAATTCAACTAAAATTTGACTTTTTTCTCTTCTCGAGCAGTTACTAATACTTGTAAACAAAGTATTTAATCTTTATATGAATTAAATATCAACTTGATCAAATTGACAAAGGCGATTAACAGAATTTGCCAAGAATTGCAAAGTTGTGAGAAACGTAGAAATTGAAAATATGACTTTAAAAGGACTAGATACGATTTGACCTTCCTAATATTGATTCATATTGATTTTAGTCCTCCCAAAATCATTCTATTACTTTCGTCCTTGAAATTTTTATAATTCTCCTTTTAAGTTCTTTATTTAACTCTTATTTTTTTCAGTTACAAGTTTACAACAAATCTCAAGAATTAAAAAAAATATGTTACAACTCTATTATTCTCAAACAGTACATGTAATTAAATTCATAAATGACCTTTGTAGTGGAACCTGATTCTGAAAAGAAACATCCGCAGGTGCATTGGCTATAACAATTTGAGTCTCAGACTCTAAGTTGCATTGCCTACTATAAGTGGAAGTAGCTTACATTTAACAAAAAATATTATCAGACTTAAATAAATGACTTAAAAGAAAAAAAAATTTAAAAACTTCAAGAACCAAATGCAAATGAAATTATTTTTAGAGGATTAAAACTCATATGGATCACTATTTGAAGGATCAAAATCATAGCATATGTGACCCAATTTAAACTAATGTGTGAGTAACCAGATTCATAAAGTAATAAACCAGCCTTAGATACCCTTAATTACAGCCCTCGACAAACAATTTAATAAATTATTAATTAGATTTGAATAAATGTGTATTTAATTGACTGACCCTAAGTTAAGGAAAAGATAAGAAAGCAAAATAGTTTTGTGATTATATGTCAATCACCACCTTCCCTGTTAAAACTGGACTCACTTTTAAGCTATGTTTGGATCAGCTAAGATCACCTCAAACTTACTTTTATTCCTGTAAATTTAATTTAATTTGCTACTATGTTTGGTTGCCATTCAAAATATTTTGTTCACTTACATTTGCCAGTAATTTAGTTTCAATTCAAATGAAAGCACCACCATCATAGTTGGTTAATTTTAAAAGTTTAGTTTTCCTGTTACTACTTTTAATTTGTATTGTTATAAGAACGACATCATGTAAAAATACTTTTAATTAGTGTTATTTGAATAAATTTTATTTCATAAACGTACTTTTAGATAAAAAAAATATTTAAATATAAGAAAAAAAAGATTATGCATTGATTATATATTTTTGGCATACTTATTCAATCATAATTTATCATATGTGATAAATATATATGATAAGTTTATTAATTTTTAAAATAATTCAAATAATAATTTATAATTGAATGGCAGTTTAAAATTATAAATGGATAGTCCCTGATTTGTTCGATCTCCAAGGGATTTATATCGAAATCTTACTTTTATTTTTAGCATTTGTCTCATAAATTATACTGTTTCAAAAGTTAATATATTGTTTCGATTTTGTGTCACGTTACAAATATATTATATTCACCACAATTATATTATTAAAAAAATCATTTTATATATGTCATATTGAAAAAGTCATTCTATATATCAAGATTTGAAGTTTTAAATTGCATGCTGCAATCATGAAGTGGTTTACATGTCTGTTTGTGAAATGGCCTGCATGTCCTGGTGACTGGTTTGATATTAACCTCACAAGAATAATCCGATAAACCCAACAACAACTATTAAAATAGTTAGACTCTTATATCATTTTATAATGTAAGTTTAAACTCAGCTCAACTTAAAAATTAGTTCATGAAAGTTACCTGCACTATATAGAAATGAATTCTTTATAGTAACACGTTCTCATTGCACAAGATCCTAGTCTTCCAATAAATTTCATCACCAACATATATTTGTAAATTGTGGCATATATTTTAAACTTTGACATCATATCTCTACAAAAAAAAAAAAAAAAACTTTCTTTACCCAAAAAAAAACTTGACATCATATTTCTTTTAAAAGAATAAATTGTGAGAACATGACACCTGATATAGTTAAAAAAAACTCCATAGAAAATTCAATATCCACTTATATGCGCTATTAGTTAATGTGTGAAATCTTTTTAACATACATAATAAAACAAATATTATAAAAAGTAGTATTATATAAAATAGATATATAGGTGATGTTACACGAATGGTGAATATTCCCACCACGTACCACCAGCATTTTCCTATCTGTACTACTCTCATCATTGTTGCTTCATAATCAACAAGTAAGAATTTATATATATATATATATATATATATATATATATATATATATATAACTAAACTTTACTTGAAAAAAATGTGAGTTATTGACTGAATAATCAATTTTATAATAGTCATTACATAAATTTTTATTTGTTTGTCATAATTGCATTTAATAAAAATTAAATTGTTCATACTAATGCCATTAAGTATACAATTTTAATAACTAAAAATTAGTTTTAATATTTTTATATTAAGTAATAACATGCTATTTATTATATAATTTTAATAATTAAATATTAATTTTGATAATTTTAAAATTAATTATTAAAATTAAATATTTTATTGCTATCTATGCATATTTTTAAAAATTATTTACTATCAAACATATTTTAAGAAAAATAAAAATTTTATAAATACATAGTTA
>PYAF01006013.1:860892-887160 GCA_007407185.1 Glycine tomentella | reverse complement strand
ATTATTATCAATATTAACAAAGAAATAAGTTATATTGGTATATATATATATTATGGGTCATCATTATTAACATAAAAATAAATTATGAAGATAATAAAATTTATATATGCACATATTTTATTATTTACTATTTTACATATTCTTGTATAAGTCATTTATAAGCGTATTTCAGTCATTTATAATTTTTTAAATAATTTTAACATATTTATATAATACTATTTTTATGATACTAATTTATTTTACATTTAAAAAATACTAAAAATAATTAAAAAAATTAAGAAAATACTACGTTGTGAAATTAATACTTATTTTCCAATAAAAAATCAAAAAATTAATAAATTACTTATACAACATGAGTATTATTTTTGACAAAAATTATTTAAAAAATAACAAGATATTTTACATAAATATACAATAGTATAAATATGTAATAGTATGTAAATTATTAAAATTATAAAAGAAAATAACATTTATACCCGTGCATCGCGCACGGGTACCAAGTCCAGTTAATATAAAATGCTGCAATTTTGGCCCTCAAAGACGTTTTGGTGTTGGCTTGTGTTTGCGGGATGAAAATGGTGGATTTTTTGTGTGTGTGTGTGTGTGTGTGGCAAAATCTGATCATTTTTTAATGGTTCTAGACCAGCTGTAGATGCTGAAGCTTTGGCTCTTTTTGAAGCTATCAGCTAGGTTTCTTATTTGGGTTTTCAGCATATTGTTTTTGAGATGGATTGCAAATCCGTTGTTGTAGGTGGTGTTAAAGGTAAGTGTACAATCTCAGTTAGGTGCTATCTTCATATTTGCAAATACAAACTTAGAGATTTTTAGAGATTTTTGGGGAGGAATTTTTAGAGATTTTTGAGGTATTATTATGGGATGTTTCTCGTGGCATATTGGAAGCGCCTTAGCACTTTGTGCAGAACTTTTGGCAGTCGTGAAAGCCATTGAAATAACTCAGAGTCGTGGTTGTCACCATTTATGGTTAGAATGGATTCAAGCTTGGTCGTTGCTGCATTCAAAAGCATTGTTATTGTGCCATGACAATGGAGAAATCGTTGGTTGAATTTTATTTTCATGACCAAGCAAATGAATTTCATGGTATCTCATGTATATCAAGATAGCAATACTTGCACTGACAAAATAGCAGATTTCGGAATCCAAAGTTCGGGTTTTAGGGGTTTTAGGTGGTGGGATCTTGTTCCTGATTTTCTTTATAGTGTTTTTTTTTTTTTTTTCCAGGATAGATTTGGACTGTCAAGTTATAGGTTTCATTAAATTGTTTGAGGGGCTTTGTACCTCTGTTTATTTGTAACTTCTTTTCTAATTTTAATAAAATTCAGTAGTTTGTGGGCAAAGAATTTCTCTTGATGTCAATCTAGATGAAATAAAAATTATTATCCCAGAGTTTTATATGAATTACACATATGCATCTTTTTCTTTTTTTTTTCACCCTACAAATGCATACCTTAATTTCTCTTATCCTATTACAAATGCATCCCATCTTCGTCAAACAACATTAATTCTGTTAGGTTTGAGTCACATGATTGACACATAATTTTAAATAAAATAAAAATCCCAAGAAGCTCTCAACTTCTCATGTTTGGTTGTTGCTGATGACCAAGAAAGCCTAAAACTCAACACAAAACACAAAATCAAATCAACCTCTAAAAATGTGATAAAAATCCACACCCATACAACAAAGAATGAAGCTTAAAAAAGATGAATTTTTCATGCTTCTTTTTGTGGTTCTTTATGAAAAAACACACAACAATTACTAGTTTTCCATTAATAAAATATTCTGAAAGTTTAGTATCAACAAAAGAATAACAATAATTAACACTGATGTTGTGGATGAGGATGAGGAAAGAGCGTGTGGTAGAGGGGTAATTTTGGTTTTCTCTAAAATATTTAAGGAAAGTTACACACCATTATACAGATAGGGCGCCAAAGAAATGTTTAGAAAAGAAGGGAGTATATGTGTTATTAGAGTAAAACTGAGAGCTCAAAGAAATACTATGAATACCATTATACATATATAATAAGTATGTTGAACTTTACAAAACTATCTTTAAAATCATATCAAAAAATAATTTATGATTAAATGACAATAAAATTATTTTACAAGTATATCACTATTAAATTTTAAAATTATTAATTTATTTATTTTTATGTAGAATAAAATTTTAGAATTTTGATCCCTATACTTTCACTTTCAATTGCTTTTGTCCTTTAACTTTTAAATTGATTATTTTGATCCTCAAAATATGTAAATTTAGTCTTTCTCTTTTATCAACATTAGTGATGTTAAGAAACTAAATTCACATGTTTTCAAAAGTTTGAGGACCAAAATGGTTGATTTGAAAGTATAGGAAGTAAAATCATTTTTTAGAGAAAATACAAGAAACAAAAACATGTTTTATCTAAAATTTTAATATGGTGTAAAGGTGTTCAGCAATTGGGTTTGGAGAGAGGGAGGTTAAAGGTTGCGAATGATGATGGTTTCAGCTGGTGTGAAGTAAGCACCTCCTATTCTTCACACTTCATTTATCAATATACTTTTAATTAACATTCAGAATGAAAAATATTTTTAATATTTCAAAAACTTCTCTATTTATTTTTCCATTTTTGCCTTACAGTGCACTGCGACCAGTATAAGCGCCCCTTATTCTTTGCAGTTCATTTGTCAATATATACTTTTATTAAACATGTGAATTATGAAATGCCCCATTTAATTTACTATTTAGGATATATAAGGTGCGGTTTATTTATTTTAATATGTTTGGATGTGCTTTTTATAAAAAAATAACTAGAAAATACACAAAACGTTCCTTTCTTATAAGATGAATATGAAAGAAAAAGTGTACTTAGTTCAATGCATAATGAACACGTTCAAGAAGTTGAAAGATTTCTTCTTTTTGCATCGCCAGTGTCAACATGATTCCATCCTTCACCATCTCGTGTCAAAATACTATCTTGTTGTTTACTTGTCAGTTCCAGAAATTGAATCATGCCCCCCATCTAGCATCTTAGGTACTCCATCCTATAATATAAGCAAAATAAATGGCATAGTTCAGGATCATTTAATAAATCAATGCAGTGAATTTAATTAAAGTGAATCATCATAGTAAGATAATAAACCACGACCTACTACCACTGCAATAATGCTTTCAGAAGAGTTCAAGAAAAAAGGACGCGAGAAAGATATTGGACTTGGGTAACAGCATGATGAGAAATAGGAAAGAAAATGGGAATAGCTTCTAGAAAAAAGGAATTAAAAAATGTAGGATTTCAAAATTAGTAGAGATTTTTCTTAAAAGAAACTGACGTACAAAGATGCCACTATATTCTAGAAACACCTGCCAACACTCACTAATAATAATATTGTAATAAAGTAATAAAACTAGTGAAAAGCCATTATCATCATCATCGTCAACATCTTTAACCCAAGTTAATTGAGGTCAATGATAGATGAACTCAATGATAAATCGTAAATGAGACAGAAAAAGAAAGGGAGAAGAAAAGAAAAAAGTAAAAATAAGACGAGATAGAAAAAGAGTGAAAAGAAGAGAAAAAGAACTAAAACAAGAGAATGACCGGAACATAAAACTACTAATGGGTTCAACCCTCCACCAAACTTATAGCTTTTATCCACTCCGTCCTAAGACATACCGTCCGTCAATCTATATATCACACTCTATTAGGTTTTGTTTAACTACCTTTCCCATTTAAGTTTCGGTCGACCTCTACCTCTCTTTGTGTTGAGCTCTTGGTAACAAACTCTTATTCTTACGGGAACATCCAGTGATCATCTCATAATGTATCCAAACCACTTCAATCTATAACCTCTCATCAATGGAATATACCATCAATTTGGTCCCTAAACTATTACTTTTTCTTAAATAGTGCCAAAAGTATTGGAAATTATATGAATAGTTCCTAAATATTAGAAATTATAAGATAACAAAATAGTTATATAAATACTAGTCTCTTAAAGCATTGCAAAATTCTTCAAATTAGTCGCTCAATATTCCAGCCTATAGGGACTAAATTGATGAATTTTTAATACTTTAGGAATTTATATAATTTTATTAGTTTGAGGACTATTTAGGAGAGTAATACTTCATGAACCAAATCGATGGTTTATTCATAATAATTTTGTATAAAAACAACACAATAATGAAAAACACTGAATGCCAAATTTAGAGTACATTCATTTCGGAGTTCTTGCTGGTTTTCACGACTCCGGAACTTATCATGATCATTTCCAAGAACAGGTTCAGTCAAGGGATTGACCACAAGTCTTGCTTGCACAGCTTTTAAGTATTCTTCCCTACACACAAGACATTGTTTTCATCAAACATGTCATAACTCGAACCCCAGCCAAAAGGACTGGGACATCGCCCTAACCTAACCCAATACCCATCATTCCATTGAAAGCTGAAGATTCTATATTTTGGCACACGTCTAAATATTCAACAGAACGCTTTTACAGAACAAGATTACAATTATGGTTCACTGAAAAATATCTGCTGACATCTATCTTCCTAAACCAAAGCAATGTGCAGTTCATCATGAACATGGCACACTACTAACAATGATGAGCATTCCACAATTCCTCATCAGCGTGTAAGTATAATATTGTCTTCCCCCAACTGTAATATATGATTTTCTTTTTGACAAAATCATCTCATAAAAATGTCCAATTTATGGGTAATAGTTTGTCATTGCCTTAATCTATCAAAGAAGGGAAACCAACCTGAGTTGATAACCAAAAAGATATATCATTTGTATGAGACTGACTTTTAGAACAAGACTTCTTTGTCAAGACAAAATTTTATCCTGATCCTATCAGATTATTTACAGGACCAGATAGCATTGTACAATAAATCTTTCAAGTACATAATTAGTCAGACCTGGACTGCTGTATCTATCTCAACCAACTTCCATAAAAACTAATGTACCCCAGTGTCCGAGTCTCCTCGCTATGCGAAGGTATGGAGCAGAGTCATTGTATGTAACCTTACACTTGCATATGCAAAGATGTTTTTCCGGATTCAAACCCATGACCAACCGGTCACCAAGGCACAACTTTATCTCTGTGCCAAGACTCAACCAACTTCTATACATGAGAAAAATTCCAGACTATGGCTAAGCTGTGCACAAAAATTATTCATCTTGATATTTATAGATTTGCTGCCATAATTAATTGGTACCTCGATAAAGGGATGAACATCATTATGCTTCCTAATAGAGTACTAGCAGTAATAGCATTTTGTAGCAAGTCAACATTTTTCTTGGGGCCAGTACCACCTGACAAAACACCATCAGCTGGAAGCCTGTAATATGAGCCCTGCGATGAAAAACCAAAACTACATCTAAATTACAGCTAATTAAAGGGGGAGGGGAGAGGAGGGATGATTACAAATTGGCAAGTTACAGAACAAAACACGAAATCCAAGAGCACTGAATGAACATGCAAAAATTTATTGATGCCCTAAGAGTAAAGAAGCTAATCCAAAATATAGAACACCCAAGAGGCCAAGACATCATGTCAAACACACAAGGCAGAGCATTTTTGTTTTTGGAAAAGCAGTGTAATTCCTTACACCAGTAGCAAAACATGTATCAATCATAAGCCATGAGGTGCTGCAACAAGACACAAATTGGTCTGTCAATAGAAGGGCTAGAGAACATTGGAAATTTTTTGGCTCATTTATAATATATTTTGGACAAAAAGTGTGCCTAAAGTTATTTTTCATGGCAATAATTTCAGGAATTCAGTCCAAGTGTCTCTCTATAGCATCATTACCATTACTGTAGAAACAGAAAGACAAGGAACATTCATCTTCACTGTATAAATCACATTAAAAATAATGAATGAGAAATAAATCTTGAAGAATAGAAAAATTAATTGCCCATTCGATACTTTCAAGACAGCCTTTCACGAGAAACATGCTCCTATAACACTCACAATTGCACATAATTATTAAAATTTAATAAATAATTAGTAGTATTTCATGATATATAAAAGATATCAATTATATATATATCTTAAAAAATTATCACTTGCAGAATCATTTACATACATTACTATGGCAAATTATTACAGCACACTGCATTCTGCGAATGCTGCCTTCAAATCGAATTACGATATGGAACGATGACATTTAATGCAAACTAATAACTAATCTACTGGGAAACATAGAGGATACACCTTCCGGATGCTCATTGCTACCTCAGCCATGAAATAAGCACAGCTTGTTCTGAAATTCCGTTCTGGATTTGCATTGTCTAATGCAGGTAGCCAATAACAAAATATGGTTAGAATTTTGTTTTCATGGGGAACAAAAATTAATAAAATAATAGCTCTAAGCACGTCAAAAGCAAAATAAGCTTTTTAAAAATCTTGTGTGCAGCCAACAGCCAATATTAACATATTGCTTCCCTATAAAGCATAAACACCTTCAACTATGGTACAAACTGCAGAATCCTCCATTGTGGTACTCAATCTGTGAAAAAAGCTAGCAATCATTGACTAACTACAAGGTTTTCCACATATTTACAAATGAACCTGTATTTATTACACCAGTGGCTAGGAAGACCATTCTGTATGATACGAGTGGGCAAATGTTCAGCAAAAATTTATTTGATTTTTTCTCTCTAGACAACCAGAAGAACATCCATGAATATTTTGGTTTTAGAAAAATGAAACAATTCATATTTTGATAACACTGGTCCCAGAGAAAATAAAATTCCAAAGACAGGCAGTAACCCCTAGATTAGAAAGAGGTTAATTAATACGAATCAAATTACACAAAAGGATTGGTTCAAGCTTACCTCTCAAATGATCTGAACATAAAACAGCAATGCTTCCTTTAAAATCTGAAACAACAGCTGTATTATCATCCATGAGAATGCAATCAGCAACTAACCTCGGTGATGGGTCAGTGTAGAGTAACTCCATTTTTCTTATATTCTAGCATAGAAGATACAAATAAAACAAGTTCAGCATTGACTTTTCTTATAAACAATAAGAGAATATCAATACAATAGAGTCATGATCTTGATGTGTCAAGCATAAACATTATAAAGATAAGTTTCAATACAAAAGGAAATGAACATGTAGCCAACCCCATCAGGGAAAAGACCTAATGTTGCTGTAAAAAAGGAAATGAAGGGAGGGGTGTGAGGGCACAAAAAATATGAAAATTTTCTTACAAGGAAATGAATACAAAGGATAATTTGATAAGTTAGCCTTAATAACTAAAAACAGGAAATAAGCATATCACTAATACAGAATTTCTCTCCAATCTTTGCATACCTCCCAGAGAAATTCTATGAAAAGCAACCTACAGGTTCTTGTTTCCTTTAATTTTTAGTTCAACAAAAATACAAGAGACAACCATCAACACCTACCTCATCCAAAGAAAAGAATACGATGCCCTGACTATGATTACCAACAGCAATTCTAGAACCATGCGCAGTCAAAGATCTTATCATGGAACGTGTCCTGCCCGTTTTATGAATTATCACTCTTACATTCCCAGTCCAAGGACGACGATCCTCATTGTCAAAACCACAGACATGGAACTGAATAACAACAAAATAATTTAATGAGAAGACTATAACTAAATGTACATTTCTTATGTGGAAAGAAAGAATTGAGAAAGGATGGGACAGTGAGGAAGTAAAATAGATGGGGAAAATGCAAGATTTATGCAACTTACAATATTGTCATCAGATACCAAGAAGTATTGATCAAGATAAGAACAGATAGCAAATGGAATTCCATTCCATATAGTTTCAAAAACAATTTTTAACTGCCAGATTTCATTGTTGCCATCAGAACTATTATCATCAGGGCTGCTGCCAAGGCTACTGCTTGATGGCCCTGCCTCCGAACAGAATGTCACAGATCCACTATCTGAATCTTGGACTTTAACAAGGTGAACCAAAAGACCACATTTGCTACTGCAAAAAAAACATCCTACTAGAATATCATAACTATTGGACAATAGTAAGAACATAATGACTTATTTTTCCATTATAAATTAAGTACAGGATTATCATGCAATAAAGATGTAAAACATTTGTTTTATTGCTATAAAGATCATTCTGGAAGTTAAGAACATAAATTAATTGTTAATTCTACATATCATGCAAAAAAAATTTTGTCCCCCTAATAATCTTTTTTGGTTTAGTCCTTATATATAAGACTATAAGAAAACAAAACGACATGGAAAGCTCAATGTCATAACTCACATCACTAGACATTATGACTGGACCAGAATACTGACTAAATCCAACCACAAGCACCTCCTCACCTCCAAACTTAATTAATTCCATAGATTTTTCTGCTCCATTAAGTCCAAAAGGCGACAGTATTGAACAGTTTAAGAGATTCACACAACATATGTCCAAACCATCAGAATTTAGTCCAGTCCTCATTGCAAGCAACATCTGACTTTCATTGTGATACAGGACCTTGCTTAGAGTGTCCTTTAAATCAAATTTCCACTTGTTAAGTCTCTTGTGGGTCATCCCCACCTAAAGCATCAAGTGTTAAATACACTGTAAGTCAAGATAGCAACACATACAAGAAGAAATAGATATAACACAATAACAGGAATCAAAATAGTGGTTATTTCTTGGTAAGGAAGATAATTTCAAAGAAGTGAAATAAATCAGTCTGATCAACAAAACTTTGTTATGTCTCCTGCATCAAACGAGTTAAACAATTGATAGTAATCACAACACATAATATATCTTATGACTTCTCCTCACATTAAAATCTGCAATATAAAATCAACTTCCAATGCACTCAATTACAAAAGAAAGAGCAACCAAAGAAATAGAGACATAAAGCAATGCAACGATTCTGTAGTGTGATTTTTCCTACCAGGTGTAATTTATCTTCTGCAGAAAACAATATTTCTTTTGGACAATATTCCTTTTGTTCAACTCAACCATCGTCACATGTTTAAGAGTCATGTTTCTTCCGCTGTCACTAGAGTCTTTTTCTTCCCCATTCCATATCCAAATTATTTTTCTTCTTCACATTCCCAAATGTACATCTCCTTTATCTTCTCGTATCAGTACCTGTATTCCACTTTTATTTCTCTCAAATCCCTATTTCTGATATACCCAACCATCTACCTCTTCCTTAATCTTCACCTTCTCCGATTCCTCTATAAATTAGGATTATTATTAACATGAACTTCATCTTTGTCTCGCATAACCTTCGCGTCTTCGGTCCTGGCTTGAATTCCTTTGCACCTTATTGCATCGCCAATCACTCCTTTTTCATTTCCTTTTCCTCTAGCTAAATTACAACCTTCCTTCCCTCGAAGCAGCCTTCCTACATGAATTGACGCATCATTGTGATGTCTCAATGCACTCTTCTAAAGTTTCCACAAACCGGTTTAGAATCCTTCTCGTACCTCAGTTTTGAAGCCTCCATGCACGTATTCCATTTGAAGGTCATTAATGTGAAGCTTGTTACACTGTTCAGAATCCTTCACAGACCAATCCTGAAGTCTATTGACCTGAACATGTGATTGTTCTGAATCCCTTCCCTATCTCAATTCTCCATGCACGTATTCCATTTGAAGGTCATTGATGTGAAGCTCGTTGCACTGTTCTGAATCCTTCACAGACCAGTCCTAAAATATATTGACTTGAACATGTGATTGTTCTGAATCTCTTCTCGTATCTCAATTCTCTTTCTACCTCATATAATCGAAGCACCTGCTATGGACTATCCCGAAGCACCTCCTCCTGAACCTATTGCTGATCAAAGTCGTTCTTAGAAGAGTGTTTGAAGAAGCAATTGGCAAGTTGGGCATGACCGATATTCATGCACCAACTTGAAGGGGAGTGGAAGATAGAATTTGAATTATTGTTTCTCTTATATAAGAACAGGTTGTTAAAATAGTCTAGATAAAAATAAGTTTGAATTATTGTTTCCTGATAGGTTGTTAACATTATTTGTATAAATATACCTCATTTAAGAGGTGAAATATGAATGAGTGAATGAAGATTATTTTTTGCAGAAGATAAATTACACTTGATAAGAAAAATCACACTACAGAATTGTTGTATTGCTTTATATCTCTATTTCTTTTATAATTGAGTACATTGAAAGTTGATTTTATATTGCAGATTTTAATTTTAATGTGAAGAGAAGTCCTAAGATATATTATGTGTTGTGATTACTGTCAATTATTTAAATCGTTTGATGCTGGAGACATAACATAATTCTATTAACCAGACTGATTTATTTCCCCTCTTTAAAATTTTCTTCCTCACCAATAAACAACCAATAATTTTCATTTTTGATATTGTGTTGTATGTGTTTCTTCTTGTATGTGTTGTTATCTTGACTTACAGTGTATTTAACACTTGATGCTTTAGGTGGGAATGACTCACAAGAGACTTTAGAAGTTTGGTTTAAAGGGCACTCTAAGGAAGGTTCTGTATCACAATGAAAGTCGGATGTTGCTTGTAGTGAGGACTGGACTAAATTCTGATGGTTCGGACATATGTTGTGTGAATCCCCTAAGCTGTTCAATATTGTCGTCTTTTGGACTTAATGGAGAAAAAAGATCCATGGAATTAATTAAGTTTGGAGGTGAGGAGGTGCTTGTGGTTGGATTTAGTCACTGTTCTGGTCCAGCCATAATGCCTAGTGTTATGAGATATGACATTGAGTTTTTCGTGTCTTTTTGTTTTCCCATATAGTTTTATATCTAGGGACTAAATCGAAAAAGATTATTAGAGGGGACAAAAAAAAGGTCGCATGATAAGTAGAATTAACAACAATTAATTTTTGTTCGTAACTTCCAGAATGATCTAAAATCTTTATAACAACAAAACAAAAATGTTTTACATTTTTATCACATGATAATCCTATACTTAATTTATGATGAAAAACAAGTCAATATGTTCTTACTGTTGTCCAATAGTAATGATATTCTAATAGGATGCTTCCTTTGCAGTACCAAAGGTGGTCTTTTGGTTCTCGCCTTGTTAGGATCTCTAAAATCCATTAAGAGAACATCACCATCCCTGAACAGAAGAAATGCACGCCCACAAGAATTGGGAACTTCAACAATGTTGTGTGCCAGAGGCCCATCTTCAACATACCAAGAAATAACAGAGGATGTTAGTGATTCAACATCCCATTCCAATAATAGGGATTCATTTAGGCGTTCTCCCTACTGTAGGGCATAGGAAAGAAGCATGGTTTTCAATAAGCATGTGTCACCACATAGACAATAGAAACAAAAGCTAATTTCAAATCTAGAGTTGTCTTCAAGACTTTAGAATAAACTATTCACAATGGCCAAATAAATGAATCATCATACCTTTGTAGAATAATAGCTAATACAGGATTAAGCTCCTTGCTAGGTTGTCCAGAATCTGGTGAAATAAAGCACATACTCCAAATAGTACCACATATACTGGTTTTCTGCATGTCTCTAGAAGTACATTCAGGCCCTTCACTTTTCGAAGGACATATTATCATATGGAGTTGAGCAAGAAGTATATGTCTTCATAGTAAATAATAAAATAATCAAAAGTAAAAAAAAAAAATACAAAAATGAGAATAATTTATAGTCAATACTTCTACAGGTATAGCAAATCATGAAAGAAAAAGAAAATGAAGTCAATAAAGGAAATCAAGACATTAGATCCTTCCAATCTTTTTGTAAGAAATATTAGCTGAACCAAAAAGATAACCACAAAAATTTTGTCCTATATGCATGTTTAGTTGTAAACCAGATGGCATATACATCCATAAACCAGTCATATTGTACTCATACGCACTTTGCTGACACACTGCTTTTAAAAAATGCAGGACAATATAGTAGTTTGGACCTTGTCAATGACATCACTTCCAGTCATTGACACAGAAAACAGAGCCAACTGATCTTCATATGCAATGGCAGCAATATAACAGCCACTGCAGAAAGAGAACCAGAAGAGTTGGTAACAATAAAAAAACTTTAACATGCTTTTTGTCCTTGTCAAATTTGGCATTCTTAAATGTAAAACCTGTTTAGTCTTCATCTAACAGATTAAGCTTTTATTAAAATTGGACTTTGATATTGAGTTGGGTAGCTGTCACTGTCAGTGCTGACTTAAGGCCAAGATAATATACAAAGGACAATTCTCACTTTAAATGAAGGGCATTACCTCGAATCAGCTGCTAGCATGATTCTTCTGAGCTTATCTATTTTGTTTCCAGGATTAGAAAGCGGAAAATTCTTTATAGAAAAAAACCTACAAAGTTACGTAAAGAAAACTAAGTCATTATAATGATACATTAATGGACTAAACTCAAAAATACACCCTGAATAAGGAGAAAGAGAAAGGACAAAGTGAAAGTGAACCTGTTTATTTCATTACAAAATTTGATAATTGACAGCATCCCAGAATCAAAAATGACAATCAAGAGATCTTTACTACTCATCTGTGGATCATGGAGATGAAATTGCTTACTAAAGGGCAATACTGCCATATCCCATAATGGTTCCGAAAACAGATTGATAAGACTATTGTAAAGTCCCATGCTCATCAATATGGATGTTTTCTGAAATCACATATCAATAACAATAAGTAGAGAATATAAACATAAGTAGATAAAAAAAAAAAAAAAGAAACACCTTGCCAAAGACGAGATCCTTGGACGAGCGAAAACAGAGCTCTCTACTTCTTCAAACATTGCCATAAGCTAAAAAAACTAAAAAGAGTAAAAGATACAGTTATTAAAATATGGCTATCTTCATGATTAGCAGTTACTTTAAAAAAAATGATAATAAAGATTTTCTCCCAATACAATAAATCAGTGTATCAATAAATCACTAATTGTTGGTATCACCTTTTTATAGTATGCCAGTTAACGATGAAGTCTTTTCCAAGCATAGAATTTTTTCTAAAGCGGAAGGGGGAGGGGTGTAATGATGCAAATAGACTTTGGCATGCTAAAACATCTTCCATCCTTTTATTGATAGTAAGAATGCCATAATTACACAAGTCCTTAAGACATACCAGAAAAGAGACTTGAATATATCCTCCAATGGAGTGGCTGTCCTTGGTAAGCACTATCCTGATCAAGGTAAGGAGTGATCAACTTCAAAATAACAAATTCAGTGGCATCAAGTTTAATCAAGTATGAAGAAAGACAAGATTTGTAATGCAGCTTATGCTCAAAGCAACTAGGCTAAAATTCTATATTATCAAACACATAGAGTAAGTTTAAGCAATATACTACTTATAAGAATAAATCATCTACTAATTCATTATGTTCCATATGAAACAGTCTTTATCCAAATATTTGACCTCTACTGAGCAGACTAATACTCATGCAACATCTCCATAAATTATTTCTTTATTGACATTTAAATGTGTTCATTCATCTCTCTGACTGAAAGTTGTTACTATGGATATAATGGTTTTCAATATATAGAGACATCAACAAGCACATAACCTTCTCACATCGTCACATGTGAAGTTAGCTGAATGGTTGTTAAACTATTAAACCTGAAGGTGAGTCATCATTCAGAAAACCAGATTATTTTATGTACAGAAATCTGTAGCTCTGACCAGTGGCGGATCCAGGATTCTAAAGAAGGGTGGGCACTCAATAATTCAAATACATATTTTTTAATAACACAGGTATATTACAATAAAAATAATTACAATGTCATCTTTAAACTAACAGCAACTATGTTTATATGCCTTTTTTAAACATAGTAATAAGTAGAAGCCATTAAAAAATCATAGCATGGTTATGTTCTTGATTCTGTTACCACTTATCAGCCATTAATGCTAGTGGACTAAGGTTGGGCATGAAATTCTCTTCAAAGGAGCTAATGATGCATAGATTAATTAATCAAACTACTAATATAAGATTATTGACTATACATGTTTGACAGCAAAATAAAGTAAAAGTAATGATGCTGAATGTTTAACCTCTTATCAGAATGGTAGCTAGTTTCCTTTACCTTGTGAAGTGCGAAGGTTGATGCTCCTACTTCAATCGTAAGATCGCTAGAGACATCAGATATCGGCCTGCAAAAAACAAATCTGGCTGAATCATTACATGACATAGAACATGGAAATTTCAACATGTATCTAGAACGTTGCTGCAGGCATACTTATTACCAAAATTAAATTATCAAAGACCATGAAATAACCTTTAGCTACCAGCATGTGTTTGCAATTTAATGTAACAATTGGAACTCAAGCCATGTGCTCTGTACAACCCAAAAGAAACCTTAATCTCCCAATGTCAAAAACTTAGGTAAGATTGGCCCCAACTCAATAAATACAGATATTTGGGCAAGACTATATAGGCACACTACTACTGCAGACACAACATGGGTATATGAGCTTCAATTCAAATTGATATTTCAGGACTAATTGGTTGTGTCACTGCAGTATGAAGCACGGACACGGCAAAATGGAAGCAGAATCGCGTCGGACACGACTCGACACGCGGAAACGCGCCGACACGCTCCGACACGGTGTCTGCTGGTTTCTGCTGCCGATCGCGTCTCCTTCTCACTGCCGTTCGCGTTACCGGTGCGTCTTCTTCTCAGCCGCCGTTGTGTCTCCTTCTCTTCTCACCGCTGCTGTCTCCTTCGACCTCTCACTCGTTCGCTTCTTCAATCTTCACCTTCTCTTTCTCGACTGCCGTGCTTCTTCACCTTCTCTATGTCGCCGTTCGCATGCAACCCTCAACCCAGACGGGCATGGGACGAAACCTCCAAATGGGTTTTCCACTTTCCCTTTTCCCTGATTCACTCCTCACTCTCACCAGTCATAGTTTTATATTTAAAATATATCACCGACAATTTTCTTTAAGCATTAGACGGTACATTAGTGCTGTCACTCATCACTGTTATGTTTTTTCTTTTTTTTTTTAAAATAAAACCATTATTGCTGTTACTCTTTAAACAAATTTATATTTTAAGTTTCTAAAATTCTGCTTTGTAAAATCTCACCTGTATTATATATAATTGTTTTTCATTCAGATAGCAATTTGTTATATATAATTGCTTTCTAAAAATACTATTATTAATTTTGTTATTTGTATCAAATTATAGAAATAAATGTTTTTGGTGCCAAATTTCTATTTTGTAATAGCAACATATACTATTATTACTAATTAGTTCTGTAATTTTTTATGTCTTTTATATTAATTACTCATTAAATATATGTATATATGAGATTGAACCTTATGACTTCTACTATCTTTATTTTTTTAGAATGAATTCAAGTATTAGAAGTACCGGAGATGATGAAGGTAATCAAATACAGCTTGTTTCAGTGGTTATTAATATGTATATTATTAATTTAATTTAATTTTTTTAAGATTATTGAATATTAAATGAAATATACACTATATAAATTAAAAATATTATTTAATATTAAAACGTGTAAATCTAGAATTTTGTAAGATTGACGTGTCAGAGAGTCGAATAGTATCGGAGAGTCGAATCGTGTCGTGTTGCATGTCGATGTTCCATATGGAACCCATGAATGCAAATCATTGAACATCTAAGATATGAAGGGGAAATTAACAGTTGGGTCATTCTAGTATGTTCTGGTTGATGCCAAACACATGTCCTGATCTATGTGCAGCCAAAAGGGTTTTCATTTTTTTACATAGTCGGTGAGCTCTATTACATCATCTCCACACTCATTTAGGGCCTAAAGATAATAAAAGCACGAGAATAATTGACAGAAATACATTAATTTGGTTTTAGAGAGAGTCCATTGACTTGCTCTTAGCTTTTGAGTAAACACAATTCAGAAAGATAAACTATACCCAATTTACCAATTACCCATACGAGCAGAGGCAAAGCAAATAAAGAAAGGAGAACCAAATTGGACAGAGCAGTATCAAGTATCAACATAAGTGCATAACTCGAAATCGAATAGGAATCGAACCTGTCTCTCGCCGTCGCCGACGTCGGCACGTCGCCGTCAATGGAGAACGCCCACTCGCGAACCTGTCTCTGGTTCTGGTTCTGGTTCTGGCCTTCGATGATGTGCGGCTGTGAGGTGCGGCCGTGCGGGTGCGGCTGCGCGGTGTGCGACTGTGCTGGGGGTGGGGGTCTGTGAGGCACTGAGGTGCGGCTGTGCAGCCTGTGCTGTGCGGTTTCGTAAGGGCACTGAGGTGCGACTGTGCTGTGCTTCGCGGTGTGCTATTGTTATTTATTAGGTTAGGTTTTTTAAAAAATTTAAATATAAAAGCATTTTTGTAATTTCACCCAAAATAATTAAGGGTGGGCACTTGCCCCCTTCGCCCCCTTCTCCCCCTTCTTCCTTAAGGTGGCTCCGCCCTTGGCTCTGACTCTTGAGATAAACTGAAAAAATTCTCCAAAAGAGAAAAATTAGTGCAAGTTATGGACTGTAAGTAGAGGTTGTTGGACTGGATTGGATTGGACATTATATTCATTTTCCATACCTTTACCCTTTTGTAAGTATTATTATAAGGCATTCTTGAATTTCTTACGACTATTTGCTGCTGAATATTTTCTTTCTATACACAAGGCAAAAACTTCATATAAACATACCTCAAAAGAAGGTAAGTTAAAGAAAACCTGCCAGTCAGTTAGTTAGTATATTAGTCATTAGTTGGGATAGTAAATCCGAGAAATACAAGAGGTTATGTTAATGGGCCTGCAAATAGTTACGCGGAATGAATATATCCATATACACACGCACATAGCTCTGTTTTCCGTAGTAGAGTATTTATTTAGGATTTGCTAGTAATGGAAACTCAGTTCCTTTCCGCAAATAATTTCCTTCTTCGAAATCTGCATGGAATGAAACCGCTTAATCACATAACATTTCACAATAATCAGTGTGTGATCGATAAAAAGATGATTACGTTGAAGTCAGTGTGTGAGAAATTGATACTTAAAAGAAAGAGCTCAATATTTTAAATTGATACTTAAGCAATCATAGCACCCGAAGTATGTCAAAGAGTCTACCTTAGTTAATTAAATAAAAATGTGTGAATTATTTTAAATTTTCTTGTAGTATGTTTAATTCATACGACAAAAATAACACAACCTTTAATATGTATTCCTTTCCAAGATTTCATGCTAGATATCTAGAGGCACTTTAATTCATTTTTATATTATACATTTCTATAAGTCATTTTTCTTTTATAGTACTAATAAACTATGGTCTTTAGTAGCTATCTAAATTGGTAGGGAATAGTTCCGACACAATGGAATATGGTTACAAGGGAAATCATTGAAAATTATACTCCCTAAAAAGCATATACTCCTTAATAATTAAATTGACTTCAGATCTATGGACGTTTGGATCAATTTTTGTTGAAAAACTGTTTTAGTGGAAAGCTAATTGAAAAGCATTGAATTTTTTTATGAGCTAAAATTAATTTATATACATTAATTTTTAGGAAAGCTGAATTGAAAGAGTTTTTTTTTTAAAGTTAATTAAGTGCATAAATTTGTTTTAATTTATCTAAAAACTCAATTTATTTTACTTTTTCTTTTCTTGTAAAATATTTATAGAGAACTTTAACAAAACCTAGATGCATATAACCGAGAAATGAAACTAAAAAAATCAATACAATATTATCTATACATCTGAAGCATGCAACCAGCACATATTAGATATTTTCATTTCCTATCATTATTTGTCGTATTCAAATCTCCAAGTGTAAACCTTTCGACCAATGATGCTCTATGAGATCATCTAAACAGGTTTAATGGATAGTGAAGGAAAATGAAAGGTCTGATGGAAAGCAAATTTTTGGCTTTTACCCTTCGTTGCTTTGGCTGTAGCCACCTGTCCTCTCTTTTAATTATAGGGTCTTGATAATCGTTAGTATTTGCTTAATTATATAATTATAATAACTAGTTTCTATTCATGGGTAAACAGTTTGTTTGTTTGTGTAGTTATTTTCCTATGAATTTGAAACCACAAATTTTTTAATAGTAAAAATGTTTAAGTTTCAATTTCATGTTATATTTTTCTACGAACTTGAAATCACAAATTAATTAATGTTAAAGGTTACATAAATTAAGAAATTAAAAAATGATAATAAATCTTGAAATATTATATTAAATAAGAAGTATATGATAGAAAATAATATACAATAATAGTACCGGTTTAGATTTTGAAAAACTTCTTTATAAATAACAAAATGTCATTTAAACTATTTTCATCTTCATTACATATAAGAATTTTTAATCATTCACTTCTTAACCCTTGTTCTTAACCCTTGATATGGTCATATATAGCTCTTCTTATGAAAAATTGATCTTGAAAGATAAATATTCAATATTTTGAGAGATAGTCCATGACTTTTGTTTATTGTCATTGCAAAGGAAATAATTAGTGAAAATTGTTTACACTAGAAATGCAAAAGAAAATGGTATGAAGAAAGTAAAGTGTCTCTTATAAATGAAATAATACCTCAAAATTAAGAGTGTTCAAAATCGAACTAAACCATTTGAAAACCGTCAAACCGATAAAAAAAATCAAAAATTGATTAAACTAAACCACCAAAACAAAACTTTTTAAAAACTACATATTTTTTAGCTTGATTTGATTTTCGAATCTTGTTATAAAAAAACTGAAAAAGTCGCATATTGTAATTAGTAATAAGTACTAAATAATTTATTAATTTTTCCTTTGTTTTATAATCAAGATCATAAATATCATAAGGGTTTGATGAGAATGTAAATCATAGAATCAGAGCATGATGGATGAAATGGCTGGGTTGTTGTATGACCGCAAAATTTTCCTTAAGTTAAAAAGAAAATTCTATAGAACAAATGTAAGACGTGTAATGTTATATAGAGCTTAATGTTGGCCAGTACATAGGCAACATGAGTATAAAATAGGGGTAGTAGAAATGAGGATGTTAAGGTGAATGTGTGATTATACAAAAATGAATAAGATAAAAAAAATGAAGATATTCGATGAAAGTTAGCAATAGTACCGATAGTGAAAAGATAAAGGAACATAGATTAACATAGATTGAGGTAGTTTGAACACATAATGAGACAACCCTTAGATGCTCCCGTAAGAACAAAAATTTGTTATCAAGAGTTCGACACAAAGAAAGATAAAAGTATACCGAAACTTACCCAGAAAAATATAGTTAAACAACTTTTAATGGAGTGATATATAGATTGACAGACGTTATGTCTTATGACGAAATAGAGACAAGCTATAAGCTTGTAGATGATTATACTTATTGTTATCTCTATATTTCATATGATCATTTCTTAGTCATTTTCCTCTTCATTTCCCCATTCTTCTTCCCACTTGTTTTCTTTTATCTTATTTTCTTTTTTTATCTTTTTTTTCAACCTCCTCGTATCTATCATTAGGTTCATTTACCATCAACTCCAATTAACTTGGGTTAAATATGTTGTTGATGTTGATTCTTGATTCTTGTATATATGTTCTTAAATAAATGTTTTCCTAGATACTGGACTAATAGTCGAACTAATGAGTCACTAATTGACTCGCATAATCTAGTATTAAATGTAATAATATAAATAGTAATGCATTATAAAATATATTATGGTATTAAATATAATATTATAAACAGTAAAGTAATATAAATATATTTTATGATAATATATTTTATGATATTAAATATAATAATACAACTAGTAAAGTAAAATAAATATATTTTATGGTGTTAAACATAATAATATAAATAGTAAAGTAAGAAAAATATATTTTATGGTATTATATATAATTGAAAATAATAATATATATGGTTAAAAAATATATATGTTTTATATAATTTTTATGGTTATTTTTATACTAACTAGTAAACATACATTAATGGTTGTGTTTTACACGAATTAAGTTGCCTTCACGTCATATTTTTATCATTCATTCATAATTTCCTTGGGTCCATGTGCTGCCTCCTTACCTTAGGTTATAAAATATTGAAAATAAATATATAATAAATATTAAATATGCTACCTAAACAACAATATTTTAGATTAGCTTAATGGTAATTCGAGTTTATGCTTTCAATGTCAGATAAGACTCTTGTTGTTAGCACTTTATGAGATTTAACTACTAAATATGGTTTGATTCGAATTATCCTTTTGTTAGTCTAACTGCAAACCCGATGAGGTTGCTAAAGACTAAATATATGATTGATTTGAACCTTAACTTAACCTGAACTGATTCAACTCGTTGAATCGGTTTGTATTTTCAAACACTGGTTATATAAGATATGAGTTTTATATTTTACTATTATGAATGAGTTACTTAAATTGATAACAGGTTTATGCTATATGGTTTATCTTTTTATGTTCAACGAGTAATTGTAAAACAAAAATATTTCTTACTATTTTTAAATATGAGATTTTTATCATTATTTTTAAGACTTAAATATGTGAGAATTTTTTAATGGTCCAACCCTATGACCAATTCAATTAAAGTTGAGTTGGATTGAAAAAAAAAAAAGATAACTCTAATCCAACCTAATTATATTTAATTGAATTAAATTGAAAAACGAATAAAATATAATCCAATTCAAATCACTTATGTCCCTAATTAAATTGATGGTTATTCAATAGCTTAGAAGCTAATTGTATAACTTTATTAGTTTAAAGATTATTTAGATCAATTGCTTTCAATATCAGGTAATTTACTTTTTTTTTTTTTCAATCATGTGCAAATGTAACGTTATTTTGTAACACATTAATACACATATTTGTCATTTGCAGACATTGTCTACATTGGTTTGGTCGACATCAAAGCACGATGTATATATGGCTGGAAATTTCAATATCATACACTGGTCTGGGTTATCTTACAAGGTGACCTATGTCTTAGATACAATTGAGCATGTAACTTCTTCTGAGGTAAAAATAATTTGGTATTTTGTACTGTTCTAGTGTTGAATGTATAACTTGGAACATTTTATTTTACACGTGCTTTGCTTATAGGATTATCCTGGAAACTACGAGATAGGATTTAATCAAACACGAATTAATACAATGTCAGTAGGGTTTAACTTGTTAATTGTTGGGGGCGACTTTGGACAACTTATTTGTAAGGTAATATTTTGCTCGATCAATACTTTTTAGATTTTTTAAAAAATTAAATATAAAAAAAATTAAAATTATGTGAAGACATCCTTAATTTTGTCAATGTGTCCTTGATTTTTGAAATAAATATCAAAATTTTAATGGCATTAATGAAACCCATTGATGTCTTGCAGCGCGTTGATAGACCTGGTGTTAGTTTTTGTTATAAGATGTCTGCCGAAGGTGATCACGACAGTGGTATACGTGCTATTGAGATTTTTAAGAATTCCAGGTTCTTTTCCTTAATTATTTATTTATTTTGTTGTTGACAAAGTCTAAGGTTACAACTTTTAAACATAACTGCTTATAAAACAATAAATAATTTGGCAGCGGATCTATTCAGTTCATGGTTTCAAGTGAGGAGCATTATATCAACCACTTCAATGCAGAGACATTTGATCTTTTACATACTTTGCAATTCGATTGGCCAGTATTTGTAAGTACTTCAACATAGTTTTATGATTAATTAATCTATAATTAGCATGACTTTGCTAATGCTAGTTTGCACTCCTTTAAGATAAGATAGAATGAAGCAAGTGAACCAATACAATTGTTTTAAAATCGAGTGCTTGACTACAATACCATTAGATTTATGTTATGTTTATACTTTTTATTTAATTTTTGTTTTTTGTTGTTTTGGAAATTTTGGTCTAGCATTTTAACTGCAATACTATGGTCATCCATCTATCTTGAATTGTCTAGTAACTAAATTTTCGCCTGCATTCTTCATTCTTCAGTTAGCTAAAAGTATAATTAAATATTTTCCCCAAATTTTACTCTTAATGCATGGAAGTAAGATGTAATTTACCCTTTAATATTCTTATTAGCAAGAATGACATACCATCGTTAAAGTTTCTAAAAAACCTATAGAAATTTAATTTTGGAAGCTTGTTTGATGTTTTATGTTTGCATCTTTTTTTAATTATTTTAATGATATGGTTCAATTTTGATCTTTTCTAAAGGCATTACCTTGCTTAAATTAAAGTACGTACTGAAATCAGAGAGAGGTTGTAACTTAATAACATTGGCTTATTTTCGTATTCTCTCTCTTACACACACTGTAATATATTGTAAAGTCAGGAATCTTCTTCCCATCGTGTGGTGAATATACAATAAACTTCTTAAAAATACATAATGGTAGCTAATTGGATCGATAGTATGTTAAAGTAATGTCTATCTATAATATTTTAAAATTGCACAATGTGCTAAAACTATGACATCAATATCTATTGACAAATAGTATAATTGGTAATTTTAAATTTATGGTCACAGCATTCTTCATTGAACCCCACAGATCAACAAACCCTTCTAGTTGTTGGAGATAATGCAGAAGGACGGTTAGTGAATTGTATTGATGGAGAGGTTGGTATTTTATGATTATCTATATTCTTTTTTGTGATGCATGCATCCTTGTAAAGTACTTTCTCTATTTCATATCAATTGTTGTTTTAGCATTTTTTTTTCTTTTTTCTATTGACGTGTTTTTCAGTTTTTAATGAAACATTAAAACTTCAATTTTAATTTTAACTTCTAATAAGTACCATTGTCTTAAGGGGCAATATTTAAATATGCATGTATAGAAATTAAAGAAGAGGGTAAAGATTTAGTAAAATTGACCCAATAGATAATATTATCTTAAAATAATTATTTTCCTATGTGAAAAAAACTTAAATATGAATCCTTATAAAATGATTGTAGTATTACTTGTAGTAATAATAATGTTTACTTAATTGACATTCTAACATTCGATCTTAATGATAGAATTTACTACCTAAATGCTTATCCTTACTATTCTTTCTAAAGGATGAGATTGAGACACTAAAAATTGAAGTGAGTAATTCAGCTATTATTAACTTGCTAGAGTAATTTTGAACAACTAGGAATATTAAAATTTAAATATTGAATGTCTTGATCTGTAGACTATCGCGACTATAAGTGGACACTCGAATAAGTTGTTTGCATCTGCATGGCATCCCGATGGATACAAATTTGCCACTGGTAGCGCAGACAAAACATGTCGGATTTGGGATATTAGGAACACATCAGAGTCTATGGACGTTCTTAAGGGCAACACTGGCACTATACGCTCGCTATGCTTCACAGCTGATGGACAGTATATGGCTATGGGTGAGTCAGTTGACTTTGTGCATATCTACGATGCGAGTAGATTTGAGAAGAAGCAGGTGGTGGATTTTTTCGGACTATATCTGGAGAATCTTTTAGTCCTGACACAGAATCACTCTTTATTGGTGTAACCCCGCACTCCAATCCACAAAACACACACCTCCTGTGTTACAATCGGCGCAGAAACTTTGGATACTATGAATGTTATTATTATTAAAACCATATGGGTTATTGAAGAAACTGTTTGTTTTTTGTTTTCTTTGGACACAAATTAATGCATTTGTGATAGGTAAACTGTGTTGTTATTGGGATTTCATTTCAAAATTATTTGTTTTAGGTGCTTTTAATATCTTTTTTAATTATGAGAATTTGAAAACTTTGTTTGAATTTAAACATTTGTTTTAGAGCTCTTTATTAATTTTAGCTTTCTTTTTTATGCATGGAAATACCACTTTTGAAATTTTTTGGACGTTAATTATTTTTTCTGGGAAAAAAATATAATTTGAAAAAAATTCTGATTATTTTGTGAAGTTATTTTGAGTAGCTGTTTATTAGACTAGACCAGTTTTCTGTGTAAGTAGACATAATTTGATATAAAGAAAGAGAAGATAGAGAAGTGTAAGTACGATAGGTGATATATTTTGATATTTGATTACTCTAAATTGGGTGTCAAATTGATCTCTAAAATACATATATAGGAGTCTATGTTTAATTACTGTTTTCACGTCACATAAGCAACCAAAATTTCTCATTTTTTGTCACAAATATAAACAAATATCAACTAATGTGATTATTCTCAAAATTCCTTCATTTAATAATATCAAAGATTTTTTTTTACTTGATAATAAATTTTAATGATTGGTGATTTAGGAAAAATATTATTTTTTAATTGAGAATGACATAATTGAATGATTCCTTAATAAGTGTGAAATAATTTTTTTTTTTGCTTAGGTTTGAATGTAATTTTTGTCTCTCTATTTTACTCAATCCACAATTTTGATTTTTATATTTTACAAAATCCACAATTTTGATCCCCATATTTTAGAAAATCCATAATTTTAATTCCCATATATATTATATAAAATCAACAATTTTTTTTTAATTTTTAATTTTATCTATGTTTTATTTATTTTATTTTTATTTTGTAATTAATTAAATAATTTTTTGATGATACCTTAAATGAATATGTTAGGTTTAAGATTCAATTGAACCAAAAGAAAAGAAATAATTTTTTGAGAAGTTGATCAAAATTGAAATTTTTCTAAAATAGAATGATTAAATATCTTTAATTTAAAATAATACGACTAAAATTTCATATTTTAAAAAATAAGAGAATCAAATGTCTTAATTTTAAAATAAAATGATCTAAATTATGGATTGATCAAAATAAATGATAATTACATTAAACCTTTTGCTTATAATTAAGAGCGGAGGGAATAGTTGATTTTTAACACTTCACGAAAAAACTACATTGATAACTACTTTTCAAAATAAAATGTGTTTTATATGAAGATAAGTACAAAAAAAAAATATCTTCTTTTTTTTTTTTACTAGAATAAAAAATATATCTTCTACTTTGCATTAAATCTGTAAAAACTAAATCACTTTTTCATGCCATTATATATTTGATTTTTAAATGGTTCATTGCCCTTTTAACTCACGTGGTTATTTGGATTAGTTTATTGTGGCTAGTCATTCTACCATTGAGATATGTTGACCAATGATGGAGATATGTTGTGAACACATTAATTAAGGATGAGCTTGTTTAATTTATTTTTAAAAATAAATATTTTTAATAAAAATAAGTAATTTTTTATTTTTCTAATATGTTTTTCTAAAGTTTTTTATTTAAAATAAATATTTTCTTTTTCTTTTTTAAGAAGTGTCTTTTATCTATTGAGAAAATTGTTTTTTTTAGACTATATCAGTTTTACAAAAAAAATTGCAAAAATCTTATAAAACATAATTCAATATCTCTTCTTGTATTATTTATCTTTACATATAATATTCAATTCATTATTTCAAATTATACTTCACGAAATCCACAATGATATATGTTAGATTTATTTTTTTATTATTATTAACTTTATATTAGAAAATTTATTTTAACTATTATGCTAATTGATACAATAAAAGTATAAAGTATACTTAAGTGTATTTTTTACTTTATTTTAAATTTGATTTAAAATATTTAAGATACAGTATAAGATTAATAGTTTTTTATCACTAAAAATTAATAATGTATATATAATAATAAAATAAAAAGATACTCCCTATGAACTCATAATAAAAAATAATTAATTTGACACTAATTAAAAAAGTTAGTTTATATCATTTAATTTTACTAATTTCAAGTAAAAAATAAAATTATTTTTAAAATATCCTTCATTAAAACTTATTATATGAATAAAAAAGTCACTCAAAATAAAATTAAAATTAAAATAATAATAAAATTGTTCTTTTGCTTTTACTTATATATAAATCCATAGTGAATATAAGACATATCCATCCTTGATATACAAAAGATATCCCAGCCAACAGCCCATTAATTACAAGCAGGCACCCAATTACCAATAACATGGTTATACATATTTGCCATTCTGCGTGCAAATATTAAATAACCCGTTGACACCCAATCATAAACCCCTGTTACCCAATTATTAATAACCTTCCTAACATCAATGCATTAAGAAGCCATCATGAATTCAATCCACCTTTATCACCATTGCATAACACTCTGAAGCACGATGATACCCACTAGAGCACCGCACAACACATTGTCGCAGCCCGTCCACACTCCAATTCAAGTGATAGTTACCCGAGATGTTGTTGGTGATTCAAGTGTCATCAATGGATTTTAGTAGTAATGTGATTTACTATAGGCCAATGCGATTACGCGTTAAGCTTTGGAAACGAGTTAGGGTAGTGCGGAGTGCACGCTTGTTGAGCCAACGCATAATTGACCGCGATTACGGTGCGGGGTTCCAAGGGGCAGCGCTCCTGGTTTTTTGTTTAAACTCCATGG
>PYAF01006013.1:840829-857264 GCA_007407185.1 Glycine tomentella | reverse complement strand
ATATATATATATATATATATATATATATATATATATATATATATATATATATATATATATATATGAGTTGTGTTGCTTACGCCGACGAATTGATGATAGAGTGACCATAGATTAGATCATGAGTATGGCCAGGCAAGCAACACATGAATGTTTTTCACCGACGTCCGCTCATCTTTTATCCGGTGATTGATATTATCAATAAATATTGTTTCATTTTATCTAACAAGAATGTAGATATATTATGATTGTCAATCAATGTTGGATAATGTTTTGTTTAATGCTTGACCTAAATCTCTAGGTATTGATAAAGGAAATGTTGACTTGGGCCCAATTCCCGAGGGTGGACCTCAGCCCATTTCCCGTTTAGGGTGCTGAAATTCCTAAACCTATTTCCTCTCTATAAATACAATATTTATAGATGGAGGCTGATGACGAGAGAGTACAGAACACGACAATGGTGAGGAAGAGAGAGGATTTTTTAGTGTATCTCCAGCATCAGGTAGGCTGTAGAGAATGTCTTCGAGAGGTTGAGAGCTTCTTGTTGAGAGTGTCCACCATTGTTGAGTGACTCTGGCAAGAGGCCGTTGAGTGTTTGTAACCATTATTATTGAGAATAGTGGATTGTTCTGGACTAAGTCCCGTGGGTTTTTCCTCTTGGAGGTTTTCTCGCACGTAAAGCTATTTTGTGTTGTTTTTCTCTCCCTTTATCTCTCGCACATCCTTCGTTGTTTGTTTCACGTTTCTGCATTATATTTTACTGTTTGATTGTTTAAGGGTTAAGTCCGAGGTGACTCCCTAGTGGTTGTGGTTGGTCAAGGTGTTGCTCCCAACCGAGAAGGGGATCGCATGTTCGAATCCCACCAGTCACATATGATAAAAGCAAAACTTCATAAATGATGTACGATTTGATGAAAAATGAGTCAGGCAAACCTTGGTTCAAGTAATGTAAATGTAATAGTACACCCATTCACACCCACTCAAATGAACCAAATTGATTATTTGATTATTTCTGATAGCAATTAACACTCAATACTTCCTTTTCCTTCTCCTCCTCCTTCTCAATTTGGGGCAAAGGTTATAAGTCCTATACTAATAGACGTTTAGTGTTTATATTAAATACTAATATGTATTAACACCAATAATAGGATTGCGTTGCATTCTGCGTCTTCTTAGCACATCTTGTTAATATTGTGGCCACAATTGTACTTCGCACCTATTTCTTTCCCCCTTGAGCTTCTTCTCCTTCACTCCATCTTACACTCCTTGTTATTCTTCTTTGCAATTCTCTTTCCCACAGAAAAGTTGAGTTTTTTTTTCTTTGCTCTCTAATACCTCTTTTTTTTTAATCATGTTATCAGTATAGAAGATCTGACTTTGCTGATGATTAATCTTCGTCGAGAAACCTGTCTGTCCACCTTTAGTGAGATTCCTCCCCAACCACGTTTTCTCCATCCATAAAACTCGAAGTTGAGATCTTATTAAATACCACTCGGATCAACAACTTATTAGTTCTAATACCTCTTCTTTGATACTTGCATATCGTGGCCATTTAACTTTTTTCAATTAAATTGTAATTTAATCCAACAAATTCATTTTAATTCACATCCAAACAATGTATAAATCATACCAGATAACCTTTATTAACACTTTACTAAACATTATTAACTATTCCTGGTAATGGATGGAGTTAACCAACTGACAGATATTTCCATTAACCATTAACTTATAAAATTAGGCACTCCCTTTAAAAGAGTTAGCCAACTTTGAATTATTACTCTGCAACACTATCCCTTAACTAAAAGTTTCCAAAGACACCATGTTCAACATTCATCTTAACTCCTTCGGTCTATTACCATAACACTCAATTACTATACTACATTGCTAATAGGGGATAAATCAAGAAATCTATAGAATGAGAACAAGGTGCAAAGTAAATTTAATTCGTTGAAAATTCAATAAATTTAATAATGGGAAGATGAAACTTACCCAAAATAAAGGGAGAAACATTTTCGTGGATCGTCAAGAATGCAATGGCAACAATGGTTAGTGTTTCCTTCCATTGATTTGTTCTTCTCTGATCTTTGTCTTTCCATCTTAGGGTTTCCTCTGGTGTTTTTTTTTTTTTGAGTTTTGGGTTTTTCAATAATTTTTTTAATAATATTATATTTGAGAGCCACTTAATGAGTCAACAAAAAACATATTATTTTATGAGAGTTTTACTGTTTGGGTTTCCTTCATTTTTCTTTTGCAATCTGGGAGAGTTTTTAACTCGTATAGAAATAGCAAGAAGATACTAGCCATTAATTAAATCAATGAGGGAGTGATATGTAAAAAGAAGAGTGACATTGAGGTATGAAAATCAATCTAGTTTTGAACTAAAAAAATAATATATTTCAATTTTATAAGGACAAAATACATATAGAAAATTTTGCAGGAACAAAATCTATATTTTGATAATATTATAGGAACAAAAAACATATTTTTTACCTATATATATGTGTGCGAAGGAATTAAAAATATATTATATTGAGAGAGAGAGGAAGCGAGTTTAATGATCGTGACTGATAGTTGGATAATAATGTAAATTATTTTACATTCATTACACTCGCCCCCCTCCCCCCGCAAAAACACACACACACACACACACACACATATATATATATATATATATGAATGTAAAATGTATACTCCATTTTTCTCATAATGAGTATTATTTTAGGTTATTTTGCAAAAGTCAAGAAAAATTAATAAATAGATGAAAGAGAATAATAATTTTATAAAACTAATATTACTATTAATATTATAATTGAAAAATTAATGACACATTTTGAAACAAGTTTATTTAGAAATACAATATTTATTTTGGGACGTAGGAAGTAATTAATATGATAAATACATAATTAATATGAATATTAGAGAAAAAAGATTATATACTGAAAATGTAAAATAATTTTACACTATCATTCATTCACTAATTATGATATATAATAAGTATGTTGAACTTTACAAAACTATCTTTAAAATTATATCAACAATAATTTGTAATTAAATGACAGAATATAATTATTTTACGTTATGAGTATATCACCATTAAATTCTAAAATTATTAATTTATTTATTTATATGTAGAGTAAAATTTTAGGGTTTTGGTCCGTATACTTTCACTTTCAATTGGTTTTAGTCCTTGAACTTTTAAGTTGATTATTTTGATCCTCAAAACATGTAAATTTAGTCTCTCTTTTATCAACATTAGTGTTGTTAACAAACTAAATTCACATGTTTTTCAAAGTTTGAGGACCAAAATAGTTGATTTGAAAATATAGGAAGTAAAACCATTTTAGTGGAAATACAAGAACCAAAAACATGTTTTATCCAAAATTTTAATATGGTGTAAAGGTGTTCAGCAACTGGGTTTGGAGAGAGGGAGGTTAAAGGTTGCGAATGGTGATGGTTTCAGCTGGTGTGACAAAGTAGACCAAGTAAGCCCCTCCTATTCTTCACACTATCAATATACTTTTAATTAACATTCAGAATGAAAAATATTTTTAATATTTCAAAAACTTAGCTTCTCTATTTATTTTTCCATTTTTGCCTTACAGTGCACTGGGACCGCATAAGCCCCCCTTATTCTTTGCGGTTCACTTGTCATTATATACTTTAATTAAACGTGTCAATTATGGAATGCCCCATTTAATTTACTATTTAGAATATATAAGGTGCGGTTTATTTTTTTATTGATATGTTTGGATGTGCTTTTTTAAAAAAATAACTAGAAAATGCACAAAACCTTCCTTTTCTTATCAGATGAATATGAGTGCATAATGAACACGTACGGTTCAAGAAGTTGAAAGATTTCTTCTTTTTGCATATCCAATGTCAAAATGCTATCTTGTTGCTTAATTAATTGTCAGCTCCAGAAATTGAATCAGCATGTCCCCATCTATAATATAAGCAAAATAAATGTCATAGTTCAGGATCATTTAATCAATCAATGGACATGTAATTTAATTAAAGTGAATCATCATAGTAAGATAATAAACCACGACTTACTACCACTGCAATGCTTTCCGAATAGTTCAAGAAAAAAGGATGCGAGAAATATATTAGACTTGGGTAACAGCATGAAGAATAGCAAATAAAATGGGAAATAGCTTCTAGAAAAAAGAAATTAAAAAAAATGTAGGATTTCAAAATTAGTAGAAATTTTTCTTAAAAAAAAACAAACTAGACTTACAAAGATGCCACACTATATTCTAGAAACACATGCCAACACTCACTAATAAGATTGTAATAGTAATTAAACTAGTGAAAAGCCATTATACAATAATAATTTGAATAAATCATCAATTCGGTCCCTAAACTATTTCTTTTTCCTAAATAGTGCCAAAAGTATTGGAAATTATATGAATAGATCCTAAGTATTAGAAAGATAACAAAGTAATTATATAAATACTAGTCTCTTAAGTATTGCAAAATTTTTCAAATTAGTCGCTCAATGTTTCAGCTATAGGGACTAAATTGATGAATTTCTAATACTTCAGGAATTACTTATATAATTTTATTAGTTAAAGACTATTTAGGAGCGTAATATTTCATGAATCAAATCGATGGTTTATTCATAATATTTTTTTAAAACAATACAATAATGAAAAACACATAATGCCAAATTTTGACTACATTCAGTTGGTACTTGGTAGTTCTTACTGGATTTTCACGGCTCCCGAAACTTATCATGATCATTTTCAATAACAAGTTGAGTCAAGGGATTGACCATAAGTCTTGCTTGCACAGCTTTTAAGAGCTCATATTCTTCCCTACACACAAGACATTGTTTTCGTCAAACATGTCATAACTCGAACCCCAGCCAAAACGACTGGGGCATCCCCCTAACCTATGTTGTCAGCTGTGTATATAGGCATCAGAGTGCGCAGCAGCGAAAGCGTGTTTCCTTTCTTTTTTGCGCCTTTCTCTCCTTTTCTCTCTAAACTTACCCACACCTAGAAACCACTATTTCTCAACCCCTCTGTGTCCTTCAACCCCCAAGGACTACTGTAGCTGCCACGGAACCCCCTACGTCAAGAGGAACCTCGTGACCGGAGCGGAAGTCTTAGACAACCCTTCGTGAAGTTCGAAAGGAACGGAGCCCTACTCTTGCTTTCTTGACTTCAATGAGAGCTTTGCGTTCGGATAAGCTCACGCTTCAGAGGATAGTGTTTCAGCACCGCTAGACTGTAAGAAGAACTCCTGGCCTGGTTAGGTAAGGAGAATTTATTATGTTAATAACAGCCTTAGTTATCATAGTTGGGGGTTAGGAAGTCCAATTATGAAGATATTATTTTTCTAGAAAAACTATCTTTTAACAAATGGGATGTCGAATGTTTATGTTTGTTGGTGTTCTTGTGTGAAGAGTTTGATGGTGTTCTTGTGGGGAGAGTTGGTGTTGTAAGAACTCCCAGTGTATGTGTGTGAAATTGGTATGTTGATGCTGTAAAATCTCAAAACACCTTTTTAGTAGTGTTTGTAGAGGTGTCAGATACCGGGTTGGGTATGCCGAGATGAGCTCATTATGTAGTATATATACATGCGGGACGTGACTCTTAGTAGTCCTTTGTTGGTGGATGTCAATATTTCGGGTTCCTTACCCGGGGTTATTTCTTTAGAGCCGTTGAGCTCTTTTCCTTTCTTTGAGAGCTACAGGGTTTTCCTTATTCGGATGAGCTCGTTTTCCTTTCTTTGAGAGCTACCGGGTTTCTCTTACCCGGATGAGCCTCATTTTCTTTTCTTTGAGAGCTATCGGGTTTCCTTTACCCGGATGGGCTCGTTTCCTTTCTTTGAGAGCTACCAGGTTTCCCTTACTCGGATGAGCTCGTTTTCTTTCTTTGAGAGCTACCGGGTTTCCCTTACTCGTATGAGTTCGTTTTCCTTTCTTTTAGAGAACTATCGGGTTCGTAGAAAAGTGATCTATTTAAATGGCCCTGGCGCGTGGGTCATGCGCCAATAGTGTCAGATGTCAGATATTAGCTAATCATTATACACACTCGCTGCCGGGTACAAATTACCCACTAAAAACCTACTTTGTATAACTCGACATCCGTAATTCGGACAACCTTGTGCGGGTTCATGGTGTTAATACAATCAAAAGTTTTACCTATTGTATCAAGCAAGTGTTGTCTGTTTTAATCGATTACAAACGTTTATGTAATCGATTGGATAGTGCTGGGTTCGTCCTTGGTATTTTATAAAATCCAATGTCCGACCTTGTCCGACCTTATCTGCCCTTGTTCAGGTTCTTATCTCATAATCATAAAGTTATTATATCTAGGTGCCAACCCGGACATCCAATACTTTACATCGGCTCCCTAGTCTATGTTGTGTTACTATTGATGTGTATGTAATGAACATATATGATAATGTTGGAACAGTGAAGGTCGGTTTATGAGATGATGATATGTGCATTGGCATCATGGGGGGTGCATGGCGAGTTATCCTAGCTAGGAAAGATTTGTTTTTGGCCGAATCATGCATTGATGGTGTCCATGATTATCAAATGTGGGTGGATATACATAGATATCCACAGGGGTGTATGGCGAGTTATCCAAGCCAGGAAGGATTTGTTCCTGACCGGCTCATACATTGATGGTGTCGTGGTGATATGCTATGTATAGACACGTGTGATGCCGAGACCGGGTGGTTAACCTTACAAGGACCACAGTCAGTGCATCGATGAACCCATGCTGGGACGGCCTATGATTGGGGTAGTATGTATGTACATGAGGGTGCATGTCAGGTAACCCTTGTGAGGAAGGATTTGTTCCTGGTCGGGTGATGCATCGATGATGCCCATGTGACATACTACATTTGCACGACATAAATAGGATGATTGGCTGTAGGGTATCGGGATACTGGGGGGCCACGTCTGTTTGGAACTCCTTCTGACACCCATGGCTGATCACCACTGGGGGGAGTGGCTTGTGCACGACATAGTAACCCTGACAAGCTACTACATCATCTGACCACCGAGATGGACTATTTCCAGGATGGTGCCACATTGCATGCTGAGAGATGAGTCAGGAGCATGCATCATGCTAGGCATTATAAGTTGACTTGTGGAATGTTTTTGCATTACTGTCCATGTTGGTTGCATGATGAAATGCTTGGATATTGTGGTGATATTGTGATGTTTGGATTGCCTCCCTTAACTAATGTTATTTGTTGCTTGTTGTTTTACATGATAAACGCACCTTTGCTTTGTTGTACTGTGTGATTTGGTACTTATGATGATCACGAACCGTGTTCGTGTGAGCAGACAGACAGCATTAGGTGACTTGGAGGTAGGTATCTTTTGATTGGAATCGCCGAGTTGTCGGGATGACGACAGATCAGATCCCGGATAAGAGTTGTGTTTTGATAGTCAACTCTTCCTTAGATTAATCTCTCGTTTTCTTTTGAAAAGCTTGTACTTTTGGATATTTGTAAACATAACTAAATTACGTTGTTACCTGTGAAATGATTTGCAATGTTAATTGTACTTTCATCTGCGTATGTGCTTCATGGTGTTGATTATGTATTCACGAAAAATTTACTATCATTTTCATAAGCAAACATAAGGGATTTTCATTAAAACCTGTTATTAGAGTAATTCAGAGTTAATGATATAGTAGCGATGAGGCGGATTGTTACAGGTGGTGTCGTCATACCTCTCTAAGTGCAGAGGTTTCCAAACAAACGGAATGCTGACTTCCTTGATGCGATCAACGAGGGGATTACGCTGTATATTATGTCTCTCCATTCGGTAGCCCTGTGTGGAACTACGAATGCCTGGAGGGTCGACATGTTATCGAGGATACGATTCTCCTTGCATCTGTTCTTCTCTGTTGGTAGGGGAGCGTTCATCTCCCTCGAGGTGTCTCACCCTTGCTTCCTGCTGATCGCGGACAGATTTAGTCTTTGGATTTCTTCTTGGTACTTGCGTTTCATCTCCGTCATGCGGTTCTGGAATTTTTGAATGATGTCGGTGTTCGTCATGGTCGTCTGTGGGGGCTTAGACGCATTGACAGGAGTGTCGCGTCTAACGCTGGAGCGTGTACTGACCATGAATACGTATTGTCTGGGTGCAAGGCTCTGAAATTTGTGAGGTCGCAGGGTAAATTTTACATGGGGCCCCACGGTGGGTGCCAAATGTTCTTACCGAAATCCGGAGGTTCTACGTGTGAGCTAGGCGTGGCCAATGTGGACTCCAAATTCTGCATGTTGGACGGTGATTCGGCTTTGCTTAGATGAGGGACCTGCAAAACAAAGGAAAAACACTTCAACGCTCAAGTAAGTACATCAATTATTAGAAAATAACTGAGTGTGGGAACTCAGTATAAGATCTAGAGAATGAGTGACTTGAGTAACGCATTCAAGTATTGTGTATTGGTTTGAAGTATTGAGTGTGTTTTTGTCGTGGAATGGGTTAAAGAGAACCTATATTTATAGCGTTGAGTGTGAGCTTTGGACCTTTGTTTGTTACTGATTTGTTGATAAGATAATAGTAGACAGTTATCTAAATTTGAATAGAAAATAATGTGTATCTTATTGATATATTGTTACTTGTAAATAAGTAACAACTTGTAGATAACTTGTGGAGATATGATAAGATAAGGTGGTTACACCAATTTGAATGACAAACTTAGTTGATAAGCTGTTAACAATAAGATAGCAATGTAGGCGTCTATATTCGTGTAGCAGATTGACAAACTTAGGTGCTTAATCACGCTCCTGTAGCGAGGCTGATGAGGAGGGTGGACACGTGTGTCCGGGGTGACACTTGGAGAGTGATTAAGCACCATTAATGTAGTAGTGTTGACGTGGAGGGTGTCCATGTATACAGTGACCTTGCATAGATGGTCACGCGTAATTTACCACATTTGGACAGTACACTCAGTATGATGATTCACTTTAATTAAATTCCATGTGCATTGATTGATTAAATGATCCTGAACTATGCTATTTATTTTGCTTGTATTATAGGATAGAGTACATTCGATTCAATTTCTAGAACTGACAAGTAAGCAACAAGATAGCATTTTGACACAAGAGATGTGAAAGATGGAATCATTTTGACACTGGAGAAACCACGCCATCGCGACATCTTCCTCGCACCATCAGATTTGTTATTTTCCCTCTTACTCCAGCCATCTGGTAGTTGATTTGACAATGATATTTTATTGTTAAGTTTGTGTTCGTTATGTAAGCTAGAAGCACACATTTCCCGTGCAAGATTTCTTCACGAAGTCGATTCTTTTCAACTGAAGGAAGGAACTCTTGGAGCATTCCACTTTGGAGATGCTCTTAGTCTCTTCAAATTTTTTTCTAAGTCTCAAAGTTAAACACATCCTTATGTATACTAAACATACCTTTTTCTCACTCTTGCTTCTCTACCCCAACTTCCCTTTTCCAATCATCAACTCAAATGAAGACCAATTTTTTTCCTTTGTATTCCTCTCAAATGATCCTATCATATGAGATAAGGCACAAAGTGTGTGAAATTAGTGGTGAAATTCATATGAGCTTAAGTTGAACCTGAACCTTATTTAGATTTTTTTTTTCAATATCATCTTCGTATGTTAACATTAGTTTTTTAAAAAATCGATGTTAACATTACTTCATTAACATCAATTTTTTTTAAAACTGATGTTAATGTATCCATGTTAACATTGATTTTTTAATAACCCATGTTAATGAATTAATGTTAACATCAGTTTTCTAAATTCTGATGTTAACGAAGTAACGTTAACACCGATTTTTTAAAAATCGATGTTAACATACCCATCTTAACATATTCTTTCAAACATATTTTTTAATTATTTAAAAATTATAATGAATAAAAGAAAATGTGTTTTAAAGAGTGTGTCAAAGAATGTATTTTTAACATTTTTCATTTTTTAATAGCTAAAATTATCATTTGTATCATACAACCTATTTTTTCTTTAAATTTTGATTTAATTATTGTTTATTTTAAAGCTACACCTAGTTAATTTAAAAGTTTAAGCAAGATTAAAATGATTTTTCAATAGTTAAATAAAAAAAACTTATAATTATCTCATCTCAAAGTAAAACTCAAATCCATGACTTGATAAACTTATATTTATTCTACTCACTCAACCCTTTAAGACCAGCCTTTTGATTTCCTTTTCATAACATACTTTAGCAATCTAATTGGCAATAACTTTTTTTTTCTCATAAGGTATAGGTCTTAACTAATCTGGAGTCTGATTAAAAAATAAATAAAATTTGATTAATAATTATTTTTATTAGTAATCAAATTTAAATAAATACTCGAACGATTCAATTTTAATTTAAACATATTAATGATTTGTATCCAATCACTTTCTTATTATAGTATAATAGTTTAATGTGCACTTATAAGCTGGAATCATTTTGGTTAGTGCTAATTTTTTGTCCACAATAATAATGAAAATTGCGTCCCAAAAGAAATCTGTTCATAGACAACTTATACTTAGCATATTTTTTTTTCGTTTTGTTAGAGTGTTAATGTGTGTGGTGCTTGTGGGTGTAGATCAGCTTGACATTCTATTATTGTTAGTTACTATATTTTATTTTATTTAATAACTATTATATATTTTTTATTTTGTGACAAAAAATTATTATTTGTTAATGTAATTTTATGTTACATTACCTATCAATATAAGTTTTAAAAGGTATGGACAATATTTTTATTTGAACAAAAGTTTTACAATTATATATTAAATAAAAATTGAATGAGTTAATGGATATCTTAAAGATAATTATTAAGAAACAAAATATGTTTTATTATTATTTTTGATAAAATAAATTTAATATGCATTTTATATAAAAATTATTTTTAATACTTTATTTTAAATTATTAACTTATATTAGTAAAAAAAGATGTTAAGAAAGAAAATTAACGTGGATCCAATTAAATTTTGATTTTTCAGTGATTTAAAAGGCCCCAAAATATATTTTAAAACCACATTACAAATCCAATTTTTTTATATTCAGAACCGCCATTAATCCCATTTTTTAAACCACTAGAGAAAATACCGTTAGCAACATCATCTAAGTTTTTTATGCCGTCAATTATAAGGATAAAGTTAGGCTTTTTCAAAATCAAGGGAACTAAAAAAAGTCATTTTAAATATTAAAATAAAAAATTCAAATTTAAAGGAAAAAAATATTTCAATCCTAATACTTATTTAGGAACCATTGAAGCAACTCTAACGATTTTGAAAACCAAGTTATACAACTAGCTAGTGCTTTAAATACTCTCCTGGAAATTGATCAAAATTGATAGCTAATGTTAGCTCCTAATCAAAACGAGATAACATAAAAGTGAGCTCTATTAGCACTTGCTTTTAAAAGAAGGTATACTCCCTTCAGCACTAGTTTTTACAATTTAACTAGATTTCCACACTGCTGGTCAATATAAGATATATTTTTTAAGTGTTTTTATTTAACTTAAAAAAATATACATACACCTTTGACAAAGAATGATAACTTTTACTCATGTAACAATTTTATCTTAAATTTATTTATTTTATTTAATGAAATTAAACAATTAAAAATATTTATTATGAAAATATTTAAAATCACAATAAAATTAATAGAACAAATGTGCTATTTAACTTATGCATAAGCATACAAAATAATATCGATTTGTATATTTAACTTGTATCATAGAACAAGTGTGCTATTTAACTAAATTGATGTGAGAAAGCTTTGAAGAAAGTTTAACAAATGCATATGAGAAAGCCTTGAAGTAGTTCTGATCCATGGCAAACCGCATGAGAAATGGTGCTGTTTGAGGATATCTAGAAATGCTGGAGTCAATACCAAACACGTGACTAGGTAGTTGGAGTCCAACAGAATTGAGGCATCACATCCCTGCATGAAAATAAATACAACATATATATGAGTAGCAACAACAACAAGTGATGAGGCTTTTGTATAAACCTTGAATGAAACAAAGGCACTGTGTCTGCCTGTGACGAACAAAGTAAGGGACAGAAAGAGAGAAGCTAGAAACACATTAATTTACTTGAACTTGGCAGGCATGAAACATGAGCATGAGAAATGTAGCTGGTGCAGCAGCATCTGTCAATAATAAGCTTAGGAACTCAATTCTGTTATACATAGAAGTCCTATAAATTAAAAACCAAATACCAATTAAGCACGATCGTGCAGAAAAACTAACACTTATTCACACTTATTCACATTTACTCAATTTTATTTAACTTTTAAACAATAAGTTGAAGCATTTAATTCCACTATACCCTTTTACATTCTGAGACAAATTAAGATTCTATTCCAATTTTAGTTTAATAAGTATAACAACAAATCAATTTGCTGTCAGCTTTATTCTATTGCTTGCAAACACTTTCTTATGGAAAGTTAGTTACCTAACTAGGAAAACACTTAAGAGGATATATAAAATATAATGCCACGAAATTGGAATAACCATTACCATTATATTTCCCTGTTTAACCATTCCTCTCTATATAAGCTCACAAGTAAGTCTTCCTTATGAACCACAGTTTATTGGACACTAATATTAATAAGTTCATACAAAAATATGGACTTCCATGCCTTAACCATCTATCTGCATTGGCTGGTTTTAGAGTGTTTGCAAGAAGAGGCAGGGAGTGATTTGCAGCCAATAATGACTTGCCGGAATGCATGCGCTAGGTTCAATATATAGTTGTATATATAATTCCAGCTTGTTGTTTTTTGCTATACTTATCTCTCTTTTTGTCTTGTGAAAGCTCTATAAACCCTTTTTTTGGAGGATACTCTATGTTAAACAACATCAATAAAGGTAAACAATTGTATATTGAAAAAATGCTTGTTGTATATAAAAGACTTGATGCTTAATTTTATTTTTTTTGTTTTTTTTTTATATTTTAAATGACTTATCATGTGCTATATTATTTAAATTAGGAAGAAATATTCATAGATCCATCTCTATGTTTAATCTATGATATGTATATAAATAAAAACTAATACCTAGATTTAGGGGTAAAAATGTTGAAGAAGAAATGAAGAATCCATATACCATAAAGTTTAGAAGAGCTCATGATCTAGTGGAACAATATCATGATAAAGTAGACAATTAATGCTTGAAAATGTATTGTGTTTGGTAGAGTAGATGAAAAAAGAATGAAAAAATTTAGGAAAAATATTTAAATTAAAATAAAGAGAAAAAATGTGAGATCCACGTTTATTTTTTAAAAATTTATTCTTCAATAGTGATTTTCTTTCTTCAACCAATCACCCCTTGTATATATTAGTGTATGTGTCAATCTTAATTTTCAATGAGTTGGTGTACACCTTGTATATATTATTACTTTATTTAATTAATAATGATATTTTTCATATTTTCTATCTAATTAAAAAAAATTAGAACAAATATCTTTCCTTCTGAAAACTGATAACAGTATAGACACTATCTTATACTCGTGAAAAACTCACAAGAAATGCAAAGAAAATCAACCCATCCACATGATTTATGGACCTAAAAATCATTCCTACGGACATACTTGAATAAATAATTTGATTAAAAGATCATATAATAACATATTATTGAATTTTAGTTTAGAAGCCCGTAATTTAATAAATTTAAATTAATAAACATCATATTAAACTCATAAAATAAATAAATAAAAACTTATAAGCAAACACATTGTAACATTATTTTGGTGTATAGAACAATATATTTTTTTAATCAAATATAATAAATTTTGGTTTTAATGTTTCAACTTTTTCAGTTTAAATTTTAAAAAAATAATTCCTATTATTATTTATCTATAATGTGAAATATATTTATATGTCATGTTACATGCTACTATGTATGATTATTAATATTGCGATATATTTAAATATATGTTATGTTATTACTAAATAAGATTAGAGAATTTTAAACAATAGAGGCTAAAATTGTTAATAATTTCTTGTGAAAGATTAAAATTAAAAATTGTCATAATTTTTAGATTTAGAGAATTTAAATCTAAAAAATTGTAATATATAATACTAATAAAAATAATAGCAGTGGGTTGATAATAATTTTTTTACTAAGTTACTAAAGTTCATTTATAAGTTTTATAATTTATACTTAGTGTAAAGTTGACTTATAAAAACTAATCAAAGTAAGACTATATAAGTATGTAAGAGAAAATATAATTAACAATAAATAAGAGTGGGTCATGGTCAAAGCTAGAAGTGGAAGTATCCATCCGAACTTCATCAACTACATTAAAGGTCTTATTTCACATGAATCACTCTATGTAGCCAATTTCCTGTTGTACCTTGTTAACTATCCAATAATTTTTGTCTAAGGGGCCATTTGTAGTATCAAGTGACTAAGGGGCCATTTGTAGTATAAGTGACTAAAGGAAAAGATGAATATACAAAAAGAATAAAAGATTGAGAAAAGTAAGAGATTTGAGGTATGATAAGATGAAAAAGAAATAAAGTTATAAAAAGACAAAAAAATGTTAAATAAATAAACATAAAGAAAATATGAAAAATTTAAAATAAAACCCTTGATTCTCATTAAGAATGATTTAAGTTACGATACTAGTGTGGACCATAAATACTAATGACAATGGATCGTTTGGTTGGAATTTGGTAAGGAGATATGCATTATTGACATAATTTTATTATGTTTCAAATATTTAGAATCTTCCATAAAGTGTAGTGTGTATCTTCTTGTTTTTTCTCTATTGCACTGCTGTTTTTTAGAAATAATGATGTTCCATTCAAGTTTCTTTTCACTCCAACTTCGGTCAAATATGTTTTCATGGTCTTGAAACTTTTATTAATTTGAAATTGAACCTAAAAAAATGATGTTCTAGATTCTATTCATGGTTGTGAACTTAAATGGATCCATGGATTGGCTACTTTGGATGAGTTACTACCAATTTTTCCATTTTAGTATGGAAGTTAAGTATAATTGTCTACATATGTACGGAGTTGCCAGGTATATTAATTGTTATTGATGTGGAGTTAAATGCATGTGGATCACTATGGACTTAGGTAGCTATATTCTCCATTGGCCATGAAAATACCTTAAAGACAGTTCTTGAATGGTGGTGTTAAAACTGTTTTACTGAGTTTAAAAAAAAAAAAAAAGAGAAATGAGATAATTATGTGATGTAAATTAGTCATGTAAGTATGTGACTAATGTCTATGTTGTACATGCATTGAATTAATATTCTGTCTTTGTATCTCCTTTTTTGTGCTGACCTTGTTAAGTGTTTTTCAAATTTAAATCACATTCCTTCTACTTTTAAATGACGTATTTATTTACTATAAGCATTCGCACTTTATATAATTCTTGTGTATATTTTTGGAAAAAGAGGAAAGAAAGTAATTAAATTGCAGATTTTAGACACTTAGAAATTGTAACGTTTTAAACGTGCATGGAAACGTTCTCGAGTTTCTAGGTATAATTTTCTTTTATGTCAAATGTTTTTTGTATTTTTCAATGGACCTGATAGCATGGACTGAGCAAAAATTGGTCAATTATCTTGTGCTGAAATATTTTCTATCACTATATAATCTTCTAGTGTATTCTCTTTCACCTCAGCATATATATGGCTTCATTGTTTTTTATCACTTTTTTCTTTTATGTTTTTTTATACTATTTGACACAGAACCTCAAGTGCTTTTAGTGTTGTTTTCTATCAAAATTGGAGTTTTACCTTGGTAACCCATATCATAAGGTTGTTGTCGATCAATGCAAAGAATATCTTGGCAAACTTTTTGAACATAATTTACTGATGAAAATTTCTGACAGAATGATTCGTTGGTAATTTTTCACAAAATGATTCTTTTGAAAATTTTTGATAGATCATTCTATTGACAATTTCTCATGAATACTTACTGATGGACATTTCCACCGAAAATTTTCGACGGATAAAAAAAATTGTCGATTAATTTCCAATGACTGTTTTACTGATAGATTTTTGTTAATCGAAAATCCAACGAATTTTTATGTTAGCGACGAATATTGACAGTTGAAAATTCCATCTTTTTTTGTAATGACTTATGCATAAGGATACAAAATAAAATTGAATTTTATATTTAACTTATATCATTTCACTTGATGTGATTATCCCAAATGTGAAAATAAGCATATAAAATCATTAAAGAGTGTAACAAATTTTACTTAAATTTATTTTTGTATTTAATTAATGTCACAATTTTATCTTTAAATGTAATAACATTTATTTAAACAACATGCATATAAGAAATTTTATACAATTTAAATATAAATATCTAAAAGTCTCTATGAAAAAATCAATAATTATAAAAAACTTATCCAAATAAATTTGTTCTAGTATAAATATTGGTGCACCATAGATGAATATATATATATATATATATATATATATATATCATTCAAAAGCATTTG
>PYAF01006013.1:821081-840729 GCA_007407185.1 Glycine tomentella | reverse complement strand
ACTGTAATTATATTTTTAAATTTACGACTTCAAATATATATAATTGTATATAAAATATTATTTGTTATTCTTCTAAATTAAAAAAAATTGAGGTTGTTTTGATATAAAAAGAAATTTAAACATCATTCATATTAAAATTTGAATACATTAAATTTAAATATAAATATTTAAGATTCTTTTGACATAAAAAAAATAATTATAAAAAATTAATCACCCAAATAAATTTATCTTAGTATGGTTACTCATGTGATGGATGGATATAAATATGGATTAATGCAACATAAATAGAATACAAAAATGTTAGTTAATTTATTCCACTATTCATGCTTCAAATGAAAATTATAAATTTAAGTATGTATTATTAAATTTGCATTTTTTCATTCATTCACCTAATTTTGTTTTTAATACTTTTTATAAGATGTTAAATTAACTATCTTCATAGAAGTGACTATAGTACAATAATGCATGAGTTATTTTTTGATAAAATAACTTTATCAAAATTTTCATTTGGGTTTGATATGTAGCTTCATTTGTTTATACAATTTTCTTTGACTTCAGGGAAGAATACTGTCAAAATTAATTGTATTATTGTATTAAAAATTAATCACATTCAATTTCTTTATTATAGATCTATTTAAGTTGATTTTAGTAATATAAAAATTAATAAAATTGTTAATATGATTTTGTATATAAAAAACATTATCCTCCAAATTTTGCACGGGTATTATCTATCTATATGGAATTGTATTTTTGTAGTATATGGAGAAGGTGGTGGGATGGGGAAGAGGTGAAAGTAAAAGAATTGCATAATAGTATGTTGTGCGTGATGTATGCTAGAATACCTCACGTGGTGATTGTTTAAGTCATTATCGGATTTAACGTTTGTGTTTGTGCCTTCTAAAGAGATGGAACTCACTCTGTTGTTAGCATTTTAGGATCTGATGTCGAGCACGCCGTTGAGTCCCCTATGACATTGATGCCATTAAGATGTAGTGAGAGCATGACAATACGCTTCATGTGGAGACCCCTTTTCCTTTTAACTATATTTCTTTTTTTTTTTTGGTGCAATTGACTCTGGCTTAGGTATAAGTGACTGCTCTAAAGTCTTAAGTTTTTTCTTTTATATGTGTTTTGGGATGGTTAGACTTAGACTTAAACTTTTTGTATCTATTCAGTCATTACTTACTTTATATTACTTTATTCGTGACTTTATGCTACTTATTGGTTTCACTGAGACGCTTATGTTTTGCTACTCATAATGACATATGAAACTTATTTATCTATATTTGGTGGTCATGAAGGTTTACCTATTTATCATTACTTATGACTTGAGCATGCATGATTTATTTATGTCATGAATGTTTCTTTTTTTACTCATTGACTTGTAGTTTTAACACAATAAGCGATTACTATGATTTATTATGCATGTTTTAACAAGAGAAACGAGTTTTAAGAAATTGGAATAGAAAGTTTATATTTTCAGCAAAAATTCATGTATCTTTTCTAATCTTTTGAATTAATAATAAAAAGAACTTGAGACTACCTTTTCATTAAGAAAATCAATAAGTTATCTTAGAAGTCTATATTTAAGAGTGTTACATTGAATCTAATTTCAAGCCAAAAAAATAACACATTATAATTTTAGAAAGACGGAAAATAGACTAAAATTTTTGCAGGGACTAAATCCAAACTTCAATAATTTTATAGAGATAAACAACATATTTTAGCCAACAAAGAATTATTTGCTGTCAAGAACCAATGTCACGAGGTTAGGCTATATTGCATTGATTATTTGTTGTCAAAACCCAATAGAACCCATACATTTAATCTGAAACAATGACTTACATTTTTTCACTATGATTATGATTATATCTTTTATAAATATTATTCCATTCTTCGCCAATAAATACCCGTGCATTGCATGGGTTTCCACTCTAGTGACAATAAAATTTTGGCGTATTTTTCAATTTTTTAAACCTAAGCAATTGGTTCTAACTTAGTATATATCAACTAAAAAAATGGCTCACCATTAACCACGTTTTTCCTGGTCCATTGGAGAACTCATCGATTTATATATGGTCACATAGTGCCCTCCTTTGTATGGTTGGACTAAATGTAATTCTGATGGTGCAACTAGGGGGGCACTACGTACTTCAGCTTGGGGGAATTATTAGAGATTTTTGGGGTATTATTATGGGATGTTTCTCGTGCCATATTGGAAGCACCTTAGCACTTTGTGCAAAACTTTTGGCAGCTGTGAAAGCCATTGAAATATCACAGAGTCGTGGTTGTCACCATTTATGGTTAGAATGGATTCAAGCATGGATATTGTGCCATGGCAATGGAGAAATCGTTGGTTGAATCTTATTTTCATGACCAAGCAAAACGAATTTCATGGTATCTCATGTATATCAAGAGAGCAATACTTGCACTGACAAATTAGCGGATTTTGGAATCCAAACTTCAGGTTTTTTTAGGGGTTTTAGGTGGTGGGATCTTGTTCCTGATTTTCTTAAGGGTGTTTTTTATCCATGATAGATGTGGACTGCCTAGCTATAGGTTTCATTAAGTTGTTTGAGGGGCCTTGTACCTCTGTTGATTTGTAACTTCTTTTCTATTTTTAATAAATTCAGTAGTCTGGGGACAGAGGATTGGTAGTTTCTTTTGTCCTAACCTAGTTAGAATAAAGATAATTATCCCGAGTTTTATATGAATTACACATACATCTCTTCCTTTTTTTCACCCTATAAATGCATCCCTTAATTTCTCTTATCCTATTACAGATGCACCCCTTCTTCGTCAAATAAGGTTAACTCTAGGTTTATGAATCGCATGATTGACACGTGATTTTAAGTAAAAGAAAAATTCCAAAAAACCCTCATCCTCTCGTGTTTGGTTGTTGCTGATTGACAAGGAAGCCTAAAACTCAGAACACAAAACACAAAATCAAATCAACTTCTAAAAAAATAATAAAAATCCACACCCACACACAGAACAAAGAATGAAGCTTTAAAAAGATGAATTTTTCATGCTTCTTTTTGTGGTTCTTTCTGGAAGAAAAAAAACTCACAATTACTAGTTTTTCATTAATAAAATATTATGAAAGTTTAGTATCAACAAAAGCATAACAATAGATTTTAGTCTTATTTCTGGTTCACTTTAGATGATGCATTTCCAAATTAGTCACCAAACTATAAACACTACATAATCCTTTTTTTCAAACAAAAAAATACAATCACAATATGTTAAATAAATTCCTCAACTACACACAAATTAATCAAGACACAACTTTATAATAATGCTAAAGCCAAGAGTAACCGTGATGTTGTGGATGAGGATGAGGATGAGGAAAGAGCGTGTTGGTTTCCTCTAAAATATTTAATTATACAGAGGAAGTGCCAAAGAAATGTCTAGAAAAGAAGGGAGTGCATGTGTTATTAGACTAAAATTATTAAATTCATTCTCTTATGAGGATTAGAGAAAATAACTAACACATCAACTAATTAGACAAAAGATAATTAAGTAAAAAATGTTAGAATTACTTTAAAAAAATTATAATTAAGGAGTATCATTTATATTTTAACATAACACAACCTAAATAATTTAATGCAATCGATTTTGGTCTTCGATGGTTCTTCGTAGTCAACATTTTTTTTTGCTTAATTTATGGCTGTGGTTGTCTTTGCGCCGCTTTTTACCACTTCCCTTTTCCTTTTCAGGCTTGACTCCACTCCTGTTGGATATAACACTAATAAGACCACCCGTGGGTATGTTTCCTCCATTATTTTTTAAAACAGTCTCAAAGTCAGATTCTCCATCATCAATGGCATACCGCTGGAGCAATTCAGGAGTAAAGGGTGCTTCCACTTTCGACTTTATATCATCCTATCCAGTAATAGTCATTTCAGATAAGAGTCACTAAGAACTTAAGGTGGAAACAAGCAAGCATGGGGATTCAGATTGGTTATATAAAAAATAAAAATAAAAGATAAAATATATACCTCAACTTGTTTAGCTGCATTGTTGAGGTCTTCATCCACAGATACACTAAGAGGTTCCATGACAATCTAAGGATAAAAAAGGGGGATTCAATACCCAAACTTGCTATGAGTTTTAGTGACAAAAGTTAAACCATAATTCAAAATCTTACGTCTTTCAATCGTGGCAAGGTTGATTCAATCTCCTTGGATTCAATGCCATTAAGATATTTGTAGAACTTCTTCATAATCTTTATAAATTGTGACAATATTTGTTGCCTTTCCAACTTCATTTGTCTCTATTAGATGAAACGACACATAGGAGAATTGTTAATTAGTTGAAGAATAGAGACATGTTGGAATGAAACTGTGTCTAAGAACACCACGGATGCTGTATTATATAGATGTCATTACAATAAATACTAATAATGAGAGGATATTTTGTTTCCTCAAATCCTACTTTCCTACAAATCCTACTAATAATAAATGTACATTGTTTTATTCCTGATTTTCAACAAGAATATTCTGACAGCTATTCAATAAGCACTTATAGGGGATGACACCAATGGTTTTTTTTTTTTTTTTTTTTTTTTTTTTTTTTTTTTTTTTTTTTTTTTTTTTTTTTTTTTTTTTTTTTTTTTTTTTTTTTTTTTTTTTTACATCACGGCAATAACAAGATGGTCTACGCATATCTCAAACAAAATCAAGCAATGTATGATAACAAACTTCAAAATAATCAGAAGATAATTTAAGACAGTTTCTGGTTGTTCTTTATTGGTTGCCTGTACAAGGCATTAGATGCTACCAAGTCATATGATTGTAATATTTAGTATGTTAAGCAGACCTGGATGTACGAAATGTTCTGATTTTGTAGACCAATGCAGAGTAACACAGAAGCTTGAACATATGACAATTTAACTGGAAGCTTTTCTTGAAAGTACAGATGTGTAAGGATGGGAACTAAATCTAAAATCTGTAAAAAAAAATAAAAAATAAATAAATAAATAAATAAACAAGGTTAGCATCATACCTAAAGCACTCCAAATCGCATAAACACGTCTTCAGCATTATGTTATATCAAGAGCCTAAGCTAGAAAAGTTACACCATAACTTCAGCAGTATCTATATGGTGCATAATGTTGGATGTTACATTAGACCACCATCCTGAACCATTTTAAATGTGATTTAACTTAACGCAGAACATCATCTCATTTTCTGATTTTGGTCCATCAAAATTCTCACCTGATGCTCATGCACATAATGCAAACTAAAGCAAATGGCCATTTTTGTCTGGCCACGGCAGTTATCTAATCAAAATCAAAATTATTATGGATTTATTGTTGTTAAATGGTGGTCATGGCAGTTTAGCGTTGCAGCATCTAAATGGCAACCCAGTTTTTCTGTTTTATATTTCCCTATTTCCTATGTCTTTCTATTCCTTTAAGTTCTTCCTATTTTGTTCTTGTTGAGATCCCTATTATTCCACACACATATGTCCAAACTACTGATGTCCAATCCTAGGCATGAAGGAGGGGAGAAGGAAATCCCTAATATTTCACCTGCATTTTTAGGCCTGAGTGTGGAGGTGTGTTAAGAGTCCCACATCAAGAGATATTGCCTAAGTAGTGATTATAAAATATGGGCAATTCTCAACTTACAAGCCAGTTTTGTGGGTTTGACTTAAGCCCTAAGTTCAAATTCTAAAATGTTATCAAAGTCTGTTGCAGATGTGTTATTGTGCCAAGATCTCTATTATTCCACCCACATTTGTCCATACTCCTCATATCTAGTTCTCAGAGTGAGGCAGTGTTGAGATCCCTATTATTCTACCTGTGTTAGTCCAAGTTTCATATGTTGAACCCTGAGTGTGACGGTGTGTGTTAAGAGTCACACATCAACTAGAGATATGATGTAACGCTTATAAGGCTTGGGCAGTTCTCACCTACACGTTTTGTGGGGTTGAGTTAAGCCTTAAGCTCAGACTCTAATTTTTTATATATCTGTCAATCCCTTTTTTTTTTTTTATTAATTTTCTAAGTCTTTGTTTTGTGAACAGAATACTATGTCTTATTTTTCCCTCTTATGAATCCTCATCTTTATTCAGTGGTTCTTCTCTATTTTATTCTCCATGTTTTGTTTGATTTTATTATATTATACAGTTCAAGTATGTTTTCATTGTGTGTTATAGCCACCACGCTTCCAAACATAAGATTAAACATTGTGTTATACTGTTAGGACATAGCAAGTCAAGTCATGATCAAGAAAATCGTTAAGAAAAAGTTATCAGTATTCCAGTATTTGAGATCTCACCAGATGAAAGTCAGCAAGATTGTCAACATAAGCCTCTAGTCGCTTCATATCATGTGGTGATAAATATTCTCTGACTGACCCCAAAAATTTATCAGAAGTGGTCTTCTTAGGCTCTTGCTCTGTGAAATTGATTTTTGGATCTATGATCCTGGATAAATTATCACTACAATCAGCATTTCAAAAATTGACATAATTGACGGGTGCAGATTCTACATAGTTCAACAAGATATTCACTTTGAGATCTGAATTCTAAGCAACGAATAAGATTATGCAACATCTTAGAATTTTAAGAGAGGATAAAAACATGAATTCAACCTCCTTTTAATTTCTTATACAAAAAGCAACTTCCTTTTCTAAAATGAAGTCAGAAAGGGACCGGGGAGGATACTGAAGGTGTTGTGGTACTTCTTTCCCATCCATAAATACTTCAGAATTAAAAAAGATAAAATAAAAACGTGGAAATCTTATCCATCAATTTGATCTATTTGTCAATATTTCATAACTCTAGGTCCCTAGAATTCAAGGAACCTCGAAACAATCATGTCAATATCAGTGAATTGATAATAGTAAACCATTAAACTAACCTCATAGCAAGCTTGAATTCCATGTCACGAAATGTGGAAGATAAAAGTCTAGTAAATCTTTGCCTAAAATCTAAAAGCAGTGAACATTTTGAGTCACCAATAATTAAAAAAAGAATCATAATAATAAACATAGATCATAACAGCAACAGATGATAAACCCACCTTGGTAAAATGGGCCAAAAAAATCCCACTGATTTGATCCATCAACTTCAGTTTCATCATTGTTTAAGGGTTTCAAAACCATACATGAATGCTCACCAGTCACAGTATTCTATCAAGTTGAGGAAACAATATGGAAATTGATTATTATTGAAGTTGAGAAATTGAAAGTATTTTGTATTACTGAAAGTAAAATGTACCATAAATCACTGTATGAAGACATGTTTTAAGTGTAAATGATGAGCTTTACCAGCACAACATGCAGAACAGAAATCAAGATCACTTTATTCGATAATACTTAAATTTTACACTGGGACAGTACAAGTTTCAAAACAGCATTGGGATGACCCAACCTGTTATTCCACATAAGAGAAGAACTAGTATCCTTGCCAGGAGTTACATTAGAAACTGCATCAGTATTTGCAGTAGGAAATAAAGAATCTACACCATGATAAACAACAGAAGACAGAGGCATCAAGTTTGACAACTCAGAAAACTCATAAAGACCAACTTGTCCACCAATCAAATCTTATGTGTGGCACGAGATTTTACAAAACAACAGTTAGGATGGAATTCAAACATACACAAATTAGGTTCTTTTAATATCCAGATCTAACTAACACTAATTAAGTTCTTTTAATATTGGGAACTAACAAAGATTATGAAGATAGAGAGGTACATTACGACACAAAGGAAAGTAACTGTTGTTCAGTAAGTTGTTGGTAACACGATAAGTTATGCCAGAATTAGTATACCAATGCTGTGAGGTGTGATCCCTGTAAGGCAATGATGGCAGTGAAGAGCCCAAGGAGAAACCTAGAGCTCTGATATTGTGAGATTATGTCTTGATATTATTTCTGATATTGTATTTATTATTAGAATATTCTATTTCCTATTAATCAGTAATTGATTGATCTTGTAATCAATACTCATTCCTTTTTCATATTAAAAATAGCATGAGGTGTGGTCTACTTTGACAGACAACATTACAATAAATAACATTGTTATATGGTACTAGAGCTTAGTTTATTCTTGACAGTGAACTTTTCTAGTTTTTTTTCCATGGGTGAATGCCCATCTTCATCACCAAAGATCGCCATATCGTCCACTTGCATAGCCAACTCAAAACACAGATGCACGCAACCCCACGCAGGGCTCTAGCGCGTGAAGTTCACGTACACGACTCATGACGCATCTCTGGCGAGTGTCACATCAGTCTCCATCATCACTGTGGTCCTTTGTTGGCACAACCACACGACTTGAATCGTCTTCAGTTTCTATTAGGTTTAACACATTTGTAACAAGCTATGCTCTAGCGTCAGGGGGAGCGTGAGATTATGTCTTGATACTATTTCTGATATTGTATTTATTATTAGAATATTATATTTCCTATTAAGCATTAATTGATTGATCTTGTAATCAATATTGATTCCTTTTTCATATTAAAAATAACATGAGGTGTGGTATACTTTGACACACAACATTAGAGTAAATAACATTGTTATACCCAAACCCACCATCTAAGATGGTATCAGAGCCTATCCTAAATTTTCATTAACCGGGCTACCCACCATGTCATCTATGCACCAAGCCCAACAATGTTGGGCGTGAGGGGATGTGTTGAAAAAACTTAAGTCCCACATCAACTGGAGATAAGTACACAATAGAATATATAAGTGGGAGACAATGTTCACCCTATGAGCTAGCTTTTAGGATTGAATTAGGCTCAAACCCACCATCTAAGAGATACCATGTAGAAAAAACTAGAAATATGTAATAAAATGATTTCCATATCTTCTCCAAAGAAGAATTAAATGGGTATTTAAATACAAGCCTTCAAAAAGGAAAACTATCCTAATTAACATCTCCAAAACTTTCTCCTCATTAGTACCCCTCAATTTAAGGGATTTAAACCTGCTATACTAAGAATATTTTGCATTGAATACATAATATTTACAGCTCAACAACCACCATCCTCGAGGTTGCAATTAAGGCAACCCCAAAAAGGCCGCTACAAAGGTGGACTAGGGGTAATCTTTCCAACATGAAGCTCCTCCCGAAGCTCATGCGAATGAATGGAACCAATTACTTGAGTGAGAACTCCACTTGATAAAGTAGATTGGAGGCATGAGAAGAATAACTGATCCTATTACTCCCAAAGTAGGTACTCTGCATCAACAGTACCACACCTATCTTCTTCAGTGAGAAAACATAGAAGATCAAGAAAGGAATGAAGATGATGTCCTTTAATCACTATCTCAACCTATTGATGCCAGAGAAGGAAATTATCTTCAATGAGCTTCTTCGAAATCATGCAGGGAAGGTGTGCAGCATGGGAGTGGAAGGAGGAGGGGAAGGGGGTGAAATCAAATCTTCCATTGTTAATGATACGGAGCTCTTGATACCATATTGAAGTTGAGAGAGGGAGAGAAATTGAAGAGTTTGTAATAAATTGTTTAAAAATTGGACCAAACTGGCCATTCGACTTGAAAAACTAGTGAAACGGTCAAGTGATCTATTGAAATAAACCAGCGAAATGACCTGGAGAAAAACCGGTCAAGGAACCAAAAAGGCGATCAACAACACCACACAACGTCATTCAACACAGTTCAAAACTAAAGTTTCAGAAATGTTATTCAGCTTGAGATCTCCCTCAATGATTTCCTCCAATGACCTTTTTAGTCTCCCTCATCTTCTTTTCACCAGACTAAATCATGCAATCTACTCCTCTAATTGGCGCCTCTTGTGGTCTCCTTTGTAAATGCCCAAACCACCTTAACTGATTTTCCGTTTTTCCTCTATGGGTGCAGACCAATCATGTCAGCAAGTCATTTATAACAGTTTCACAACACACTAACTGTAAGTACAAGTAAATTTTAGCTAAAAGAAAATAAAATATCTAGCCTAGGAGAATTGATATTCTCTCACAATTATTAAAACAAAAGGTATCATGCGCACTATTAATTAAAAATAAAGCTTAACTGGAATCTGGCCAATGTAGAAAGGAGCAAATTTAAGCTTCGTCCAAAAGCAAAACAGGCCCAAGGTTAGCCCAAATGAGACACCAATGTAACGGAGCTTCTCTGGGCGCCTTTCACGCAAATGTACTAACAAATGAGGAAGATCTGTTCTAGGTTTTATGTTTTCTTCCAGTAGTGATACCTGAAATCATGGAATTAATACAAAAAAGTTATATACTTAAATTTATATACTTAAAAGCACAGACAATAACACATCAAATATAGCTTCTTGTCTTTCTTCAGCTCTGAATTTCCTAGTGTTGCTACATTTCATTTCTTTTCTTATCTTAAAGCTTTATGCTCTATCCTGTGTTGCTGAGAAGAATTCTATTTCGGATGAATTGGTTAGGCTTTGCTTCGTTAAAGATTTTTTCTCTCTATTATTATCTATTGTCCTGTTAGCTGTTTGTAATCTTCTCTTTATCTAATTTAATTTCGTCTTTTACAAACAACAACAAAATTTTATTACAGGTAGAGAAAAACAAAATAAATCATCAAGAAAGAAAAGCCCTCTAATCCAGTTGTATCACTGACATAAGAAAACTAAGCAGAACTTTGTTCCATTTAAGGTGCAGCAGCACACACTTATCCTAAAAAAAAATTCCATGACATTAACCCTGAACAATGAATAACTGCTACCACCACAAACTTGCTATGAAGCATTACCAGCATTATCAATGGCAGATGGCGAATTTTGGTGGCAAACAAAAAATCCAACATATAATATATAGAAGATGATGTTGCAGCTTATGGCAGAAGCATGGCGGGTAGAATAAAAAACATATGTTATATAAATATAGCAAAAAACTGCAGAATTTTTTTCTCCCAAATAAGGCAACATATGTCAAGAACAATAAATTGATAGAAAATATCAATAAATGAGAAAAAATACACAATAAATGATAGAATGAGAAAAATGCTGGGATTGGTGAAGAATTAGATGGGGAAAATGAATGAAAGCTAAAAAATAAAGATTGAAAACGGGTTAAAACTAAATTGAAAATGAGGGAAATAAAAAAATAAAAAAAGGAAAAGAAAGGGTGGCAGAAAATCATAAATTGAATTGGAAAGAAGAAAAAAGAAACATTTGGATAAAGAAACGAGAAAAAAATAGAAATATAAGAAATATAAAAACAAAAGAGAGCACGAATTTAATTAGAAAGACAGAGAAAATACAGAATGAGAGATTATAAAAACAAAGACAGCTTAAAAAAAAGGATGGCTCATAGAATGTCAATGGAATACAGCCGCCAGAGGGTAGCAGTGTGTTTGGTAGTTTGAAGTGAAGAGGAATATTAGTTGCCCTCCTTTTGGGTTTTCACCATTGGGTCTTAGAATACACGTGAGCTTTTGTGGTTGAAAATTTTACTACAGGAACAGCATTTTTGTGAGGACAGTCCTATGGAATTTGTGTGTAATAACCGCTCCGCTTTGCTTATAGAAGCCAAACAGTCATCTCATTAGAGAAAAGATTTTCTCCGGAGTCATTAGAACTTCCTCTGTAAATTCAAAGGATCAACTTGCTTATATCTTTACTAAATCACTACGGGATCCTCGGATATGTGACAAGTTGGATACATAGATGTATATGGTCCACCTTGAGGTGTTGAGATGATGTAATATAATATTAGTATCTGTTAAGATATTATCCCAATTGTATTTCTGGGAGTCGTTCCTAGCTTCCCTTTTTAGTGATTCTATTCCCCAATCTTTAGGGATTGATTAAGGTTAGCCTCATGTTTAAATATATTGTATATTCTCCTCACAATTGACACAAGAAATTCAGTATTATTCAGTCTTGAGTAGAAGACGCTTACCTTCTCTGCAGCTTCTATAACCTTAATTTGCGGAGCCCGCCCTTCATCTTTAACATCAATCTCAGAGATAGGAGTAATTTGTCCTTCATAGTAACTGGATACAGTATGTAAATGATTAAATTCATGATGTTCTGCTTATCATTTTGACATATATATTAGAAACCTAGAGAGACTTTAGGGAGAACAGAAAGTAAAGTAGAAAATGAAAAAACAAGGGAAGTAACTGAGTTTCATTAACCACTTAACAGAGGTGTACAGTTAGGTGTTTATAGACAGTGCTGTTACTAAGACAGCTGACATAACTAATCTAACTGTCTATAACTACCTGATATTGCAGTTGAATAACTGCATCTCTTACAAAACTCTAACACTACTAAGTACTAATATATAAGACTAAAATGAGCATCAAGTTACAGCATTTTTTATTGCAAAGTATTAATGGATTGGATCATAGGCAAGCCCAGCCATATTTGTTTGGCAGCCGTGTGTATGGAGCTCCCACCATTTTGCAGTCTAAGAGGCTTACATGTGCATAGCCTCGTTCCATAGATATAGAGGCTGTTTTCATCACAAGAACCTATGACCACCAGGTCCAAAGGCAGAAGCCTTTCAGTAAAAAATGGAGAGTATGATGGAATTGTGTATAAGACAACAAAGGAACAGATTTATACTAATTCAGTATTACTTAATATAACAATCCTACTTGCAAAATGAGTCAGCTTCTTCATTAGAGGCTTAGAGAACTAATTTACCATATACACAAATACCAAAGATATTTTCTGCCACACCTACCAAGGCTAACCCCGAACCAAATATGAAATGTAAAACTTTTGAAGACCACTCAGGGCTCATGGAAACTCAAGTGTAAAACAAAGCTAAAATACCACTTCAATCAAAGTAATAATGAGGTCATTCACTCACCGTATTAAAAGCTCCACTGCTCGTGAACCATATCCATACTGAAATTAAAGAAAGATAAAAGATAAGATGGGCGTTACAATTTTCCAAGAATCTGGTTAAACAAAACCATACGCAAGTAAATAGAAATTACCCTCATGGCGCTAGGGTGTGTAGCAATGCGTACAATGCGAGCACCTGAAAGTGAAGGAAAAACTGTATCTTGAAATTGCTCACAGAATTTCCATGGTATTTGATCTCCAAAAGGTTTATGGCCATTGCTCAAACTGTTGATTGCTGACTGACGGGATATCTTCCCCTCAAGGCAAACCTGTGAATATAAGATATGGAATGTGTGGTGTCACACCATAAAAGCAACCTTGATAAACAGAAAATGGGACAACAAGCCTGACCATCTTTAGTATAACCACTAAAAACAAGAAATTCTAAAGTTAACACGAAAATAACAAAAAACAAGAAGTTGCAGTTGAGTAAAGCAAATCATGCAGCCACCATAAAATTCAAATACTTCAGATATTCCTCAAATTACATGTTCTGTGAAGCATGATAACGTGCAAAGGAAAAAAGGAAAACTTAAAACTCAAACATATACAGCAGCTCCACATATCTGTGTAAAAAACTGATAAAGCATGATCAGGCTTACACTTTTATAGAAAGGGAGCCGAAAGCTTCAAGCATTTTAAACCACTAAAATATATTGTTTTAGTCTCTAGGTATCAAAATATCTGGTCCTTACAAATTCCTAGATATGCCATATGCATCGTAGGTCACAACACAATTCTATGCCATCTAATTTCTAGATCTCTCTTGATGGTTAGACTTAGTGTTTTCTTTGGTCATTGATAGGGTCCCTAAAATAACAACGATGTATGTAAGGAGAAAGAAGAGGGGCGATGCAAGGAATCATAACCAGGAGAGAGAAATGGGGAGGTTTTTCTTATGTAACAAACTGCTGAGTTTGGCAGTAGAGAGGGTATTGAGTGTTTTCTGCTGGAATGGGTATATTTGGAAGGACTGGAAATTATGGAAAATAGGCTGGAACTATTTGGGACTTCTGGCAGAGAATGGGCACACTATTTCCAAGGCTAGTTTCTTTTCTTGGCTTTACATGTGTTCCTTGTATTGCAGAAACCCAGGGCGGGACCTACTATCACCTTGATACAGGCCTGTATTTTCTTCACTTTGTTTCTTGTTTTTAAATATTTGTACATGAAATGGTAAAAACACCAAAACCTTGTTTTCACCCTTTCCTGAGTATACTTTGAAAATGGGAAAAGGGTGGAATATTAGCATTATTATGAGAATAGAAAACATTTTCTTAAATTTTAAATTGAACTGTTAAGATTACATATTATTCTGTTATTATGATTAGATAGTAATTAGTGACTTAGTCATTATTAGATTGATCCTATGTAATCAATATTGATCCTATTTACTCATTATAAACAAAGGTTGTGTGGTCATACACGACACAACATTATATTAAAACACTGTTATATATTATCAGAGCACAAGTTATTGCCATCGCCGTTGTCCATGACCGTCTGGCTACAATTCCAATCTATCCAATGCCACCTACCGTGCCTCCATCTGAGTTGACACGTGCACCTACACGTCTCTTTTCCGGCAAGCCAAATAGTGTCCTATACCGGTGCCCTATACACCATGTTTTATTCCTTTACTTCTTTGTTGTAGGTCCTATTCTGCTTTGAATGTGCAATATCTGAGGTGAACAGTTTGTGCTCTCAACCACTGTTTTGCAGCCACTCCATCACTCCGTCATGTTGTCCACATGCGCAGCCAACTCAAAACACCATGACAAGCAGACCCACGCAGGCTCTGGCGCGTGAAGTTCACGCACCCAAAGCATGACGTATCTTCAACCAGCATTACATTTATCTTCTCTCCCTCCGCCTTAAGGCATCCCCGATGGGTCTTTTAGCTTTCTTCACGGGTCAAAAGTACATGTCACCATTGCCAAAGATGGCCACACCGTCCACGTGTGCATCCAACTAAAAACACCACCACACGCGGCCCCATGCATGGCCTTGGTGCGTGAAGTTCACGCACATGGCATGTGAAGCATCTCCGGTGAGCATCATATTACTCTCCATTGTCATGCTGGCCTTCGTAGGCTTCCACCAAGCCATGTTTATCCGGCACAACCACGCAACTCGAATCACCTTTAGTTTCATTCGGGTTGACCACATTTGTAACAAGCTCGATTCATATGACATATATGCTCAAGCTTGAGGGGACGTGTTAAGATTATATATTATTTTTTTCTTATGATTACATAGTAATTAGTGATTTAGTCATTATTACCCATTATCAGATTGATAGTATGTAATCAATATTGATCCTATTTACTCATTATAAATAAAGGTTGTGTGGTCTACACAACACTCAACATTACAGTAAAACACTGTTATATGAACAAACTGTTAAGTTTTGTCAAAGTAGAGTACGCAAGGCCAGTAAGTGGAAGCCAATGAGATAGACCATTTGCAGAAATACAGGCAGTAAAATAAGACTGTCTATGCCAAAGATGCCAACCTGGATGACGCACAAAATATCTGGAAGTTCATTCTTTGATTCATCAACAGGTCCTGTCATAAAAAAACTGTTATATGTCTAATTCAAGTCTCATCGATTTAAATAAAGGAACCAAAGAACTAGAAAGAAAGCCAAGTATACCAAGTAGTACAAATAAGTGGTGTGCTGGAGCATCTGCCATCATTTGCAGATCATTTGGAGAATTCTTGTAATGTGATGCAACATATAAGGCCATCATTTGCTGCAAAACTACCAATATTTCAGTACCCTTTTTAAACACAAGAAAATATTAATCATAACCCATCAAGTTCCATCAGATAAATCTGGATATACCTGCAAAAATGTTTCACTATCTTTGTGATAGGAAAAGAGGGTATCTCGATTCACATAGTATAGATCACACTCATTACATGGAGGAAGAAACCTGATATCAGGAATGGCATTTGAAGCATCTAAGCAAAGCAATGTGTTAAGCCAGTTTTCAATGGGATCCCCTGAAGCATATCTGATGGGTTCACTTAGTTCAATTTTCTTAAACAGACAACCTAAATATATATTGAAAAAAAATTAGCAACAATACGCATGCACCTTTAAAAAATTTATGCATTAAAATCATTTAATGGGTGTTGAAAACCAAAGATCAAATTTTCATTAACCCATTTAGAATTATTTCTATTCAGAACAGTACATGGCATGCACAATGTTTATTTTAAGTGACTTTAAAAAGCTAGAAGCAAATAAGTACCGGAACCAGTGCCATTTGTGCTCTTGGAAGATACACTGCTTTGTTCTTCCAACTGACGCAAAAGCTTTAGTGATAAAGAGCGTCCAGTACCTTCATAACTTCCATGAGTTCAAAGAAAACAAAGTTTTTCAGTAATCAAGTTGCACCAAAAGCAAATGGGGGTATATATATCAAACTACATTAGGAAGGAAATGACTAATAATTAAATCTTCATAAAAAATTGTTTTTGCGTGACATATGGAAGGTTTTACCAAAAGCAAACACTATCATACCCATTAACAGTCGAAGACATGAAAACCAGATATGGTCCAAGCAAAGACTTCACCACCGGCAGAGGAATAGCAGCAGCCTCATCAACAACCAACAGGTCAACTTGCGAAAGCTTTTCATGCTCGTGCGGAAGTATATACTGAAAGAAATAGAGATGAAAAGCAAGTCCAGAATTTCATTGCAATCTCACAGCAACACTAAATTTTTTTTTCAAGACATTTTTTTTGTAAGTTATATATACTAATGTATAATCATTATCAATGAACTTACCTGAATTGTTTGTCTGTAGTGCTTGTAAATATTGATCCTTGTAAAAGCTTTCTTGAACTTTGGATTCGTACTTCCCACCACATCAAAATATCCCTATTCACATTGAAAACCATAGCATTTAACAAACTTCATTCATCTTTCTATGCACAACAGATGAAACAGCAAAGGAGGTTGGATTGATATATAATTAGGAGATAGAATGTCAATGTTAGAGATCCCACATCGACTATTAATATGCTGAAAAAAGTAGAGCTCTAAATGTATCTTATGTAAGCAAATTAGGCAAAAAATGTTTATAGATGAGAATGAGAAGAGAACCTGTACCTTGTAGCCAAGAGCTTCAAAACCTTCGCATACAAATTCAAACAAGGTTGTCAGATTCTCAGGGCTCGGTGCAGTTACAAAGATATTTGAATACCTACTCCGATAATTTTCCAGTAATGAGATTCTAAAAAAGATGTGCATCTATCACAAATGAACATATTAAAAGGCAAAATACCCCGCAGCAATGGCTCCGGCAATAGATAAACCAAGAGTGGCTGATTTCCCTCTTCCACGAGCAGCCAACAAAGCAACAGTACTACGATGTGTCTTCTCCAAAATTGCGTCCATAAATGTGACAAAAGCCTTTCCCTTTTGACAAAAACCATATAAAACTCACACATTCACCATACAAAAACCAATTGATCGACCAAAATAGACAATATAGGTTGAGAGGTGAACAATCCTACCTGGTCCAATGTGCAACACTTCCTGATCAATGGTCCAACGGGTAAATTTCCATTTAGTTGTTCTTTAAGGTTCTTCAGGTTCTGTTCTGCTTCTGAGAGTCCCTCAAAGTCCTATAGCATAAATTCAAACACAAATAATTACAGAGAACACCAAAATTTAAACATACAAGCATCTTGCTAGGCTCCCAAGAAAAGAAATTCTTACCATATTACTTTACTATTTTAAGCAATATAAATTATGAAAAAGAATTGCAAAGCAATGCACAATGATTAGTTTTAGGATAGAAAAGAGTAAGGGTTCATTTGGCTCAGCATTTTTTAACTTGAAAGCTACTTTTAAGTTAAAACTGAAAATAAGAACTTAAAAAAAAGTAAAAAATGTTTATGAGCTTTCAATTTTTTTCTCTCTGGAAAGGAATATTTAAGTCAAAAGTTGTTTGGTGAGAAAATGTAAAAGAATTCGCTTTATTTAAAACTAGTTATCTCAACAAGTGAATAAATATATTTATAAAATGAAAACAATATGTAAATTAACTAATTAAATTATTTTACATAAAATTATATTAATGATAAGAAAAATAAATAAAATTACTAAAATACAAATAGTTAAAACTTTTAATTTTAAACTAAATAAGAACACCATCCCTCTACATTCTAGAGGGAGGGGAAAGGACCTGTTTTTACCATTATCTTCAAAACATCAACCTTTGAAGTCAGAATTAAACCTGGGGAAATTTTTAAAAAATGCAGAATTCATTTTGCTTTTTAATCTAGTTTTAAAAGTAGGGTCTTTCTATCCCCCATGTCTTGGGAAGTAAATAACAAGCATGCCTTCCAATATACAAGGCATTAAATCCCAAACTCATCAGCAACCTCCATAAAAAAAGAAAAGAAAACATAGTTAAAGATGTAACAAGGGTACCTCTTTGACAGAAACTGGGGCAATAGACCTTACGTGAGATGAAACAGGTAAAATATTCAGCTCATCATCCATGACCACACATGCCTTGCAAGAAACAAGTGACAATAAGAAGCGTTCATTAAAGCGCCCAGTTGCCTCCATGTGTGATTCAGTTCGAAATCTTTTATGGACATCCTGCAATCAGTGAAAGTTGACTTGAATGAGACTTTTAACAAAAGAGAAGCCTGACAGGCAAATGGCCTTAAGCTAGTTTACCATAGAAACATAATGTTATTTAGTTGATGCACCTTTCTTGTTCTAAATTTGTATTTTTCATCATCTGTTTGGATTCCCAACAATAAAACCAGTAATGACAGTAATTATCAGCAAATGAGTAAAATGAAATGAAAAGAGCAGCTGTATTAACACTGAAATGAAAGATCACATAAACAGAGCCTATGGCTCCTTACCAAAGCCTACCTTCCTCGGAAAAGAAGTCAATGCCAAAACTAGGTAACAAACTCTCTGCATCCCCTCCTTTATTCTATCGTTCCCTCTAACTACCTCACTGACAGCTCACTCTTCACTCACCCATTACCTCATTACCTATTTTCTTGTTCCTAGACTAGACTCTCCATATTTTGGATCTGTCATACACTGGCCCATCAGTTACAGTAGCATCAGTAGACTCATCCTCATGGTCTCCAACAGCTTCTCATATGAGATATTTTAATCTCATCTTCTTTTCTTGTGCTACATTCATTAAAAATAGTTCTTTTATTTTATAAAAGTTCAGGTGGGAAAACTAACTTAGATATCAAGTTATGGTTTTTTTAGGAGATATCAAATTATAGTTAAAGTTATCATATCCTTTTGATATAAAAAGAACTAATTAAAAGAAAGGAAAGAAGTAACTTTGAAGAAGATAAGAAATCCCCTCGGTATGACAGCTAAAACGAAGAAAACAAAGCAGATGACTTAAATGAAAATAAAGAACCATGGCTCATTAGTCAAGACTCAAGAGTTGAACAATCACAACAACTTTCAGAAGTATAAACTCTTGATGAATTTGCTACCCCCTAAAAGAAACACCTAAAAATAGAAGACTTAGACAGCTTTTAAATACCTACAAAATCAACTTGAGAAGACTCAAAATTTTTTTGGCATACTTCTGTTATTGGATATACTTATGATAATTGAGAAGACTCAAAATATGTCACGGAAGCTATTACTTATCAGATAAAAGAGTTACCTCAGATAATTACCAACAATCAACATCATTTTTCATAAAACAAGAAATTTTATGAGAATGATGTCTAATATATAGCAACAGTCTTATGAACCCAAACTAATACAATGCAGAAGAGAGAATACAAAAAAAAAAAAAAAA
>PYAF01006013.1:753153-820981 GCA_007407185.1 Glycine tomentella | reverse complement strand
CTTATGAACCCAAACTAATACAATGCAGAAGAGAGAATACAAAAAAAAAAAAAAAAGATCCAGAAAGCATATTTCTAGCCATAGGTGGTCAAAGATCAACCAAGGATGGGAGCATAACTATAGTCTATAAGAAAAGAACTCTTTATAAGTTATAATTAAGCAAATAAATTCAATTTCCTCTGAAAAAGAGGTTGCAAAATATGAAAGCTGTTGAATCTGCATGCTTACCATCACCATGGTGTACAGACTTGTCAGCGAGGATAGAGAACGAAGCAGCAAAACAACCAACCCTCCTCCCTCCACTGTCTCTATCATTCTTGCTAGGAGATTAGGTGTTAACGCCTCAAAATCCTGAAAGAAAAAGGCAATGGCAAAACTGGTTTATCTTGGAAAAAAGGAAAGAGATAGATAAGCTGAAAAAGAAAAATAGATTGAGCTAGTAGGATACCTGGAGAATACACATTCCAAAAGTATTACCAAGAATTCTTGCTGAATCATTGTATAAACAAAAACTTGATTGCACACTTTTCATAAACAATGAAAATGGATCAACTTTATCACGATCCAGAAGACCCCTCTGCCTCAATTTTTCAATCTGCCGCTCATGTTTTTTCTGATGACTGCATTCAGAAGCATATTAATCAAGTTCATGTAAACACTCATTCCACAAACAAATCAGTACAGCAGGGTATAACAATTTATTAACACAAAACAGATTCATCATTATATACCGCTTGTCCTTGTAACACCATAAAACAGTTGGTCTGGATTTGATCTGTGCCTTGCTAAGAATGTAATGAAGATTTACAATCTACACATAGTAAAAACAGCGCTTAGTACTCAAATTGTGCTAGTCTTAAATGGAATTTCCAAAATGTGTATGCTAGGATTGATGGAAAGAGATGGAATGAAACAAAATCATAATCAATTCTATTATTTCAATTGTTTAAAATAAGATGGAATTTCTGACGATGAAAAATTCCATATGATACTCCACTTTTTCCTCCCCACCAATTTGGTGTATAGAATACAATCAAATTTTTCCTTGATTCCATTATCCATTGGATATCCAAATAAGCTGGTGACCAATTGGTCAATGTTTAAGTATGGAAATATACAATCTCCCTTCCTCCTACATTCAGATAGGTATGAGTCTTTGGGTACCCAGGTACATTATTTTTATTTTTCTTTATTAATTGAGAAGACTATCACTAACAAAAAGAAAATGGCCTTTGTTGTAAAAAGCCATATACCTGGTCATGGTACTTGTCGCCAATGATGACAAACATGGACCTATGCCTCGTTTTGACACCATTTTCAATGAGAGTTCTGATTCGCTCATCCACCTTCTTCCTCATTTCTTTTTTAACAACTACTGATTAAACAAAATATATCCCTAGTAATTGAGGGGAATAGAGAAGGAAGCTATATCAAGACCTAAAACTAAATGAATTCGACGGCAGCGAGTAGAAGTGTGTGAGTGAAGCGGTCAAAGGACACACGCATATAAACCGTTCGGTCACGTGGTCTAAGTTCTTCTCTCAAAAGAAATTATCTTAAAAAAATGTGTGATAATTATCTATAAAAAAAAATTAGTGACTGTAACAGAAAATAGGAGAGAGAATGATTTTAATCCATCTTTTCAATCCCTAGATTTACATTATCTTTAAAAAAATAGTAAATGTTGTGAGAAAGTAAGAGACATATTGATTTTTTTAATCCATATTAAAACAAGATATATGATAGAATTATCATAACCTACTTTTTGTAACAAATAATGAGTTAAAATAAAATAGATACGATAATCATTTTATCCTTTTATATCCTAAACTATCAAATAAATTTTTAGAGAATAAATTATTATTATAATACTTGAAATATCATCATCTCTCCTAAATAATGTTTAAACTAACAAAATTATACAATTAGTTAATAAATTATTCAATAATCTTTCATTTAATTAGGAATATAAGTGATTTAAATTGGATTATGTTTTATTCATTTTTCAACTTAATCGAATTAAATATAATTAGGTTGGATTGAGTTTATTTTTTATTCTTTTACAATCCAATCTAACTTTAATTAAATTGGTCATAGAATTGTGCTATTAAATTTTTTTTACATATTTAATAAATAAGTTATATATTGTGGACATTTAAGTTAATTTTAGTTTTTTCAATAATACAGAAATTAATAAAATTGTTAATATATTGAAAAAATACAGTTTTGTATAAATATATAGTACCTGTGCAAAATTTGGCGGGAAATTTTGATCGAAAGTACATTATGCTTTGTATATAAAAAAAATTATCCTCCAACTTTCGCACAGATATGTCTATCTATCCTAAATTGTATTTTTGTAATATACGGAGAGTGTGGTGGGAGGGGGAAGAGGTGAGAGTAAAAGAGTAATTTCAATCTTTTTTATCAAATCAAGGGGATGTCAAACAGCAGTAAAGGTGGTGCCAACAACAGCAAATTCGCCCGCGAAATTTATGACCGGCTGGAAAACCTGATTGCCGGAGCCGGCATGCTTCGTCGTCGGAGTCTATGAAACCCAAACCGTTCATCTTCGCCAAACGCTTCCCAATTCCATCGCTTTTTCCTTTTCCATTTTCTCCGCAACAACAATGTTTTCCCTTCTCCACTCACAATCGCCACTCCTTCGACGAAGCCATTCCAGGTTGCAGCGCCGTTTACCAACACGCGCTCAAGTTCCAGTGTCCACTGGCCATTCGGTGGAGCCCGCGCCTCGAGAACACCGCTAGCTTCATCGGCATCGTCGCCCGCGAACCGACGCGCGTTAACTCAAAAACCGGTAAATTCGGAGTTTACATTGTGCTCAAGGTTTCAAAATCCAACCAATCAAATAGCTCCTTTTTCCGGTGCGTTTTTTTCAATTGTTATTATTAGGTTAAATTAATTTTCTTTCCTATAATTTAGTTTTTTAGGTTCGATTTGATTCGGGTTCAATTTGGTCTCTAATTTTTCAAACTCGTTGAATTTGGTCCGGTCGTCTAAATTAAACTGGGGGCGTTCGGAAATGTGCATTTTGTTAGTGGCAGTTTTATGCCACAAAGAATCTTAACATTGGTCCAATTTAAACAATAGGACCAAATTACTAAATTGAATCCAAAAAAAAAAAAACTAAGGAACAAATTGAATCTGAAAATACATTAGAGGTAAAAAAACTAATTTATCCTTATTATCAATGGAAATTTGCAAGTGTTATTGCTTTGGCTGGGAAATTTTGACCGAAACGACATTATGCTTTGCGTTTTGTAAACCAGGTTGCTTCTACTAATGCGGAACAATGTGGCAAAACTTGCTTCGGAACACTTGAAGCCGAATGATTTTATTCATGTTTCAGGTTCTTTGGGGTCTTTCACGAAACCTGATGCCAATGGAATTCATCGATTGAATTACAAGGTTCATTACACACTTTTCCTTTCATAGATTGAAAATTTGAGATTGCACATGATCCTTGCAATTTTAACATTTATGGCTAGATTGATTTTTTAATTGATAGTGTAAAAATCTTTACACGACTCTATAATTAAAAGAAAACTCTTTTTTAAATGTTCAATTTCCTAGTTTGATTATTTTGGTATATCCTGTGTACTGAAATTCTAGGTTCTTGCTTGAATGGTGCTCTGGTTTGCATGCGTTTATTTCTTGTGTACTAGGGTCACAATTGGCAATTGAAAATTTGAAATGTTGCTTGGTCATTTTCTGGTTGGTGGAACTAATGGTGGTCGCAGTTTTATCCTTTGGTGTCCTGTTTGGGGAACTATTTCTTCATAATTTTATGCAGTTCAAAGCATTACTACTACATTTTCTCATGAATCATGCTTTGAACTTTCTAATATGAAGCTTTATTTTCTCTGTGTGCCTGTCTGAAAACAAGGTTGATTTGTACACCAGATTATGATTATGAGTTTATCATGATTGTACTTGCGTTTTAGCTACTATGATCCTTTAGTAAGTCTTCGTGAAAAATATTTCATTTAGTGTAGTTGGATTAGTTTATTTTATGTTCAAAGTAGCTCGTAAAGAACAGGAAAAGCAATCTTATCCTGTAATTTAAGAAAATCCAAAGATGCTATTGGATGGCTAATATCCTCTCGCACAACAGATTTTCTATCCCCTTTCAATAATGTCAATGTATTCCTCTTTTGCCTATTGCTTAGATTGTGGGTCTTAAGATTTTATGTTCATGTTTGTAAAATTATATCCTCGAAAATGTCTTAATGGCGTTCATATCCTCACAATTCCTCGTTTATCATTGCACTTTCATTTTATCTGCATCATGTGACATTTCTCTGTGTGTGCAAATTTTGCTTCTATTTCTCTGCAGTTAGAGGTGAAGGAGTTCGAGTTTGTTGGTCAAAGGTCTGGTTATCTAGGCGACAAGAAATTGGAATCTGTTGAAGGTATGTTATGTTGGTTGCTTTTTTTTTTTTTTTATCGGTAAATGTTAGTTTGTTTGTTTGTTTTGTTATCGGCAAATATTAGTTTGTTTGTTGGTTGCTTATGTTCATACAAATGCTGAGAACTTTTTTACTTTGATTATTCTTCTTGTTTGGTTGTGCTGAAAAACATTTCCCAAGTAGTTCAGAAGTTGGTGATGTTAAGACTTGAGACAGATTCTTCTTTACAAAGTTTCTAGCACCAGCAAGTGGAGATGAAGGACATATTCAATATCGATTAAGTACAGAGGAAAAGGAATCGCTGGAAAATTTTATGCATATTTATTAAGGAATCGCTGGATCTTAAACTGATTTATTTTATATTTTTCATGTATTTCCCTGTTCCTGTTCTCCTCATCTTAAACAAATATAGTTGACGCTGGCATGCAAAAAAATAAAAATCGGCTTCACCTTTGGCAAGTGTTTTTTTCCAATCCAAATGAGTGGTGGGATCAAAGAAAGGGCAAGCGAAATCCAAAACAGCCTGATTTTAAGCACAAGGATACGGGCGAAGCTCTGTGGCTAAGTGAGTATGATCCTCCATGGGTTAAAAGACAACTCCAATTGTTTGACTCAAAAATTGCTGGAGGATCTGCAGGTCGTCGTTCACGTGTCACCAACTGGGTTTATGATGAGTAGCTGATATCAATAAAAGAAGACGAATATGGGTAATGGAACCTTATACACGATAGTTTTGTACTTACTGTTACCATTTGCAGCGAAATGTACAGCTTAGTGAACTTGGGTATAATGTATGTAAGAGAATGGAAATCACTATGATAAACGATAATGATAGTGGCACTATTCTCTAGGCAAAACATATCAGCTGTGAGAAAGCTTAGCTCACTTGATAATTACTCAGTAACTGAAAAGAATGAAAGGGTTAAAGTTAATGACTTGAATTCTTGGTCTAACCTGAAAAACTTGCGGTGTGACCAATTTAGTGAAGAAATAATATTGAACTATTTTTGGAGTATGTGGTGGCAGTGGAGATGTTGAGCTGCCTAAGACAAGAGCCCACAACTGATCCGGGTGGGGCATTCCTGGGCGCCGTCTTGTCAAATGGAACTTTATGTTTTGGGGTTAGGATTTTATGTACACTAATAATAATAGTTCTACAGTAGCTACTCTTCTTTTTTTTTTTTTTTTCCTTGTACCAATTTTGATACAGTGAATTATTTTTTCTTTGACCATAGTTTTTTTTTCCTTTCAATGGTTTTCTAGTTTTAATGCGTTCATTTTTAATAATAATAATAATAATATTTAAATAATTATTGTGTGTTGCACATTGTCCATCAAACAAAGTACAGGTTAATTTATCCTGTGATTTTCTCGTTGTCATGTACCTCAATGTGTGTTGTCCGTAACTTACATGTGTCCACACAAATGTGGTATGAGTTTACCATACCTATAATAAATTTCCAAGATTTCTTTTTGACAGAAATAATATGCAACATATGTAAAGGAATGAACACACACATTAAACTAGAAAACCCTTGACAGAACGGCAATCCGTACATGCATCAGCAGCATCACAACCGAGTAACATTTATAAAGAAACTAAGATAAAAATTACTAATTTCATAGTTAAAGTATTATTTAAAAAAAAAAAACAATTTAAGTCTTAGAAGTATTCATGTTAAGTTAATCCTTGTAATATAAAAAAAAAATCATTCTTGAACTTAATTTATATACATTAACTTAAGGATTAAAATGATAGATATTATGTAGTATTTCAGAATCATTACTTTAAGGATCACTTAAGAGTTAGAAGTTAGGAAAGAGAGTAATAATTGGGGATCAAAAATTATGGTTTGTTCAAACTTTTAATTTTTAAATGCATAGAAACATAAACTTAAAACTTAAAAAAGGACATTGGTTTCTTTCTTGGTTGGAGTAGAAATAGGTCGGTCAAGTTAAATTTTGTTAAATTTGACTCTAATCTGAATTAAAAGTACTTAGCTTAAGTCAAATTTGTTTATCCCTTAAAGATTTTTTTAAAGGTTTGAATCTGATCAATAAGCACTATTATATAAAAAAATTATATGTAAGAATTTATAAGAATCGAATTTGATTTATTTGTATGATATAAATATATTCTAAAGATTTTGTATATTATTCATTTCATATGATAAAGCTATCAAAATAAACAAATTTCTATTCTATACCTTTTCGGAGTAAAGTTTATATTTAAAAATATACTTTTCAATAAAATATAAATTTATTTTTCAATAAACTTAATTATAAATCTTAAGACTTTTTATGTAAACATTTAAAAAGATAAATAAATGCAAGATTTTAATAAATATAACAAATTTAATATAATATAATATAATATAATAATAATAATAATAATAATAATAAATGAATAGTTATTTATAAATTTTAAATAGGTGAATCTGTTAGGCTTGAAAAACTTTTTGAATTAGTTAAGATCTAGCATGTTTACCTAAATAGATTTTACTAAAAACTTTAACCTGATCTATTTTTTAAAATACTCTAGCTTAAGTCTGATGTAGGTTAGGCCTTAGGTCTCTATGGAGTGGTCTAATTTATTTTCTCCCCTAGTTCTTTGCCTTTGTTGCATCGCCTGAGTGTGAAATATACCTTGCGAATTGGTTCCTTATGGACTGCATTTCCCTATGAGGTAATGGTCGTCGTTCTTTTCGTTCATTCTATTTTGTCAATGGTAGATTTACTTTTCCGAATTGGGGATGGAAGTGTGTCTTGGTGGTCATTCCCTGGAAATTCAATTGACACCTAATGAAAATTCCATGTCATGGTCACGTATAGTCAGTACATCTTTCTTTGGTGGTGGTTCTACTTTCTACCCTCGTTGTTTTTGTTATGGAAAGTTTAGAAAAGGGAAGGGTTCAGTGAAGTAATTCATATAAGAGGTATGAACTAACACTGGAAAGTGTTAAAAGACTTTTTAATTGACTTCAACATTATAGTTAGTGGATGTTCCATCTGCCGGAGACAAATGCGAACCTACCTCCCTCCCAAGACAAAGTCGTTAATGTTATACACCATTCATTTTCCTTGTAACCTAAGAAAATTAAAGTGGTGGTGCACTATAAGCGTAAGGGCAAGTTTATGCTATCACAAGCTGAAAAAAACATTGACAAGTTAATGCTGCTGTGGTCCTTTGGAGACTATAAAACCATCATAGAAGAGCTCTTCAAATTGTACCTTTATTAGCGTGTTTGATTCTTTGTTAGCAAGAATTTCCAAACATGTAAAGCAAAAAAAAGTAATAATTAATTGCTTCATAAATAACAAATGTACCTTAGTATCTATTCAACGGAAACAAACCTACATGATGTGCATGTTTGGTTTAACTTTTGACATTTGTGATTTACGTCCAATCTGAATCATGTAAATGTTACTTCTGCGTCCTTTTAATTTTCGATGCGAAAATGTGGAGGAGCACACATCGGGAACGCTGAAGCAAACACAGAGTATGTCTATAACTTGGATCCTGTAGCCCAATTTGATGACAAGATTTAAACAAAAAAAAATTAAAATTGTTTAGGGGTTTGTCTCATGACTTTGAAGCATTCTGGTTATTATCCATAGATTGGCGTTTACTCTTCTGATGATGATTACTTTGGAAGGCTATTATGGAAATCCAAACGGGGCGCCAATGACATAATTGTATTCAGTTTGAATTTCGGAGTGTTTATTTGAAAATCCTAACTTCCAAGTGATGTTGAACGAACTATATTGATCAATCTTTATGGAGTTTTGCATTTTCATGAGTGTGATACTGTGGTTTTAGTGTTACTAAGAAACGGTCCAAGTTAATTTTGACTGCTGCATTGTAATCTATTTCCATTACTTCATGACTTCTGAAAATATAGGCTTCTTTGATGTAAGAATTAGTTGTGTTTGGATTTTTAATTATGTATTAAATAAAAGAGAAAAAAGTTATATTATGACAATATAAGAAATTTTACATAATAATTTAATTATTACTTATTATATATATGATAAATTTATTAATTTTTAAAATAATTCAAACTTTAATTTTAATTGAATAATTGAAACCACTGTACTAGAGGAGTGTGTGATGTGTTCTCTATATTTGGTCTGCATATGGGTGGTCCACGAAGGGCAATTCAAACAAAACACATCATCTAGTTAGGTAGTGACAGAGATGGTGATTTGACCTAAATTCAGGGTATATACAAAAAGGACCAATAAGAAGAAGAAAGTATGGGTTTTTTCACGCAAGTAGAGAAATAAAACGTTAATTTTGTGGGTCAGTTCTAATATGAAGTAATTTATTTCGAGGTACACCCGTGAAGCAATGGTTACCATCGTTGGATATATTAATATTAAAATGAACGGTTTAGATTGTTTACTGGCTACCTGATGATTAAGTTAAAAAAAATTGAAAGCAAAAGTTGGGTGAACGTTGCCGGAATCTACAACCACCCCACTGTCGATTGATCACCCGTCGCAGCATCTCCAACATTGGAACAGTCCTTTTCCTGACGGAGATTCCGATCTTCTCCTGTAAGTTCGGTGACTCCTGTAGGTTCGGCGGGTGAAGGTCATCGGCGATGTGGTGGGTGGTGTCGAATGAAGTTTATCAGCACCCACCACCACCACCACCATAGCGAGATCGACGTCGATGCTCAGTGCCTTGACACCGCGTTCAAAGCCACTGAATCAAAGCAAAATTTGTAATTTTAAGATCTTCAATTAGGGAGAGCGTTAACACAAGGATGTATCTACAAATGGGTCTTTAAAGTTTGTGACTTATTGGATCTTATATGTTTGATGCTTGAAGCTTTTTTCTGTCTTCATTATATCTTATGTTTTTTTTTTTTTATCAATTTGACAATGGGTTTAATTATTCTAATTTTCTTTGTTCTTACAATTTGGATGTGGATGTATCTGTTTCGTTGTCCCGTTCAAAGCATAAACTGGTGGATTGCTACTGTCTGCGACGATTCTTTTACGCATGGAATCACTTTGGTTCATGGTGAGCCATAGGTTGGGGCCAACGGAAACTGGGGGATTATGAGGCCAATGGAAATGGATTGTCATTCATGAGACCACGGAAGAGAAAAGCAACGGGGAAGGCTTGCATGGAAGGAGATTAAAAAAAAGAAAATAAAAAATAATAATTTTAAAATGATTTTATTTAATTTATATATATATATATATATATATATATATATATATATATATGTTTTTTTCCTGTTACAAACCTATTATTGCCGGTAAAATCGGGGGTACCCGGATGAGGGAGTAACTTTTGAAATTCACCTTAAAATTCACCAATTTTCTCAACTAGCTACCCTTCTAAATTATATACCCAAGTAGACAACTTTGTTGACACATCCGAATTTACACCCCTCTCCCTTACCCTTTCTTTGTTATGCAAGTTACGAATTCGGGTTTCTCAGACCCAAAATTCTGAGCTTTTTTAAATTATAAAAATAAATTAAATTATTGTATTTTAATTTTCTAATAATAATATTTGTTAAAAATGGTTAAATTAATAAAAAATAATATAGCTATTTTTTTATAATTAAATATGAAAATATTTAAATTAATTTTTTATATTTAATCTTGTTCTATTTTTTGCAACTATATTTAAAATATAAATGTGTACATATGAATACAATTAGTTAATTATGAGTTAATATATCATTTTCATTAATAAATGTTACTGTAAACTTGAATTTATACTGTTGAAAAAAAAGGTTAAAATATATGTTTAATCTTCTAATTTATTTTTATTTTAAATTGGTCTCTTATATTTTAAAAGTTCTAAAATATCCTCTAAAGAATTTTTTTAGTATCACTTTGTCCATCGTCAGTTTTAACAAAGTTCACCCTGAATGACGATAACAGGCTAAATTTTTTCACCGTGATATTATTATGTAATATTATTTATTTGACATCTTAATTATTTTTAAAATTTATTCTTACATAATATTATTTATGTAATATTATTTCTTTTTAAATAATTTAATTACACATATTTTTTAAAAATATAAAAGGGGTCAGAATTCGGGTTTTGAAAACCCGAATTTCTAACCTACCCAACAAAAAAGTGAAGGGGGAGTTGTGTGAATTCGGGTGTACGAGTGCCGAATTCACACCATGTAAAGTTGTCTACTTGTGTAAATACTTTAGAAGGGGAACTAGTTGAGGAAATTAACACTTTATTTTGTTTAAATGCGAAAAAAAATCAGAAAATATGAACTAAATAAGAAGAAAAAATATCAAATAAATAGGTTTATATCTGGTATGAGTGTTTATCTTGGAAATTTTTGGAAACGAGTGAGTATAGATATTCTATTAGAAGTTAATTAAAATATATTGATTTTTGTTTATAATTTTAAAATAGCAATTTGCAAATCTCATTTTAATGACCTAATATGCTCATGTTAAAATTATAAATTCTAACTCCATAATACTGTTGTGCTGTCAAAAAAAACTCCTTATTACTGTTGTTTAATATATTTATTTAATTTATGGCTTTATTATAGTGTTGTTGCGAGGTTGTTTTTGAGGTTTGTATTATAGATTTAAGTACTGTTAAGATAATCTTCTCGATAAGTATTTATATGAAAAAGAAAATAAGAAGGCAAAGCTTCTCTTGTAAATTAATATGTTTATAAGTTAAAATTAACTTTTGGATAAATTAAGTAAAAAGTTTCTATGCATTATTTTATACTTATTACATAAGTCAATTTTAACTTATAGCAAAAGCGTATAATAAAAAAAATACTCATATTTGGTTTTCATATACTTTAGACCTGTTTATCTTTTAATTGCTATAAATCATTCTTTACTCTATTTTAATTTTCATTCTCTCATTTTTATTCAGTCTTACATATCTCCCACATATTTACTCTTTGACTACTATAAACCTCCCATGGATTTTTTCATTTGTCAAATTCAAGGAGTCTTTTTCATCCACATGCTAGTGTATATATATAATAAAGGGATAAAATTCTTTACTTTTGTAATCTTATCTTTATATTACTACACATACACATGTAATTTTTAATAATATTTTTATTTTAAAATACTTATTCATATTTCATGATATTTTTTAAATGTTATTAAAAAAATTGATAATAGTTTTATTAAATATTAAATAAAAAATGTTATTAAAGATAGTATGTGTCGTATTATCCGACAAATTTGTGTTATAGTCCTCTTCTAAAGTCACAAAATCTGCTAATGATCAAGTTATTTGGAGTGCAGACGAAGACCATTAAGATCAACAAGTCTATATGCAATTGTGCATCACTTAAATTTCCTTTTTGACCTTTCCTCTCTGCCAGACTGGAATGGAGTTTAGTGTTCAGATATATTTCATTTTCAATATCAACAATGTAAGGTACTGGTGTTAGGTGGGTTAAGGGCATAGTAGTCATTACAGTAGTCAACTGGTCCTTAATTACCCCCCAACAATTATGCCTTCCAATAGTGGTCGTGGTTTTATAATTTATATTATGCAAAAAAGGCCAAAAAGGGTTTTATAATTTATATACTATACATATCATTCGTACAGTGAATAATTTTGATTATGCACGCCTCACTGGTCACTACCATAGTCGTTCCTGTTCTATAAGCTTAAGATTAAAGGATAATATCCTTTGTTGATTGTTTAGTGGAATATATTTTATTATTTGCAATAACCTCCTTTTACTATTCTGAGTGGAACTTTACCATATCTTAAGGATCCTCTTTTTACTTTTCTCTTTATTTTTTTTTCTCTCAAATACGTAACTTGCAAAATTTGACTTGTGTTCTTGGATTGATATTGCAGGGCATAAGTATTGGGAATAATCCAAGTCCCACATCGGCTAGAGATAGTGCCAAGTCAGAGTATATAAGTGGAGAACAATCCTCACCCTATGAGCTAGCTTTTGGGGTTGAGTTAGGTCTAAACCCACATTCTAATATGGTATCAGAGCCTATCCTAGATCCATTAACGGGTCACCCACCATGTTATCCACGCACCAAGTCCAAAAGTGCTGGGCGTGAGGAGGGGGTGTATTGGGAATAACCCAAGTCCCACATCGGCTAGAGATAGTGCCAAGTCAGAGTATATAAGTGGAGAACAATCCTCACCCTATAAGCTAGCTTTTGGGGTTGAGTTAGGTCTAAACCCACATTCTAATAATAAGATTCATCCGTAACATGACCAGATTGGATCTTTGGGTAAGATCGATCAATATCGATTAGAATGTTTTAGAAGGTATTTAATGGTTTATAATCAGCTCCGAATTGCACCTATTATATGAAATTGGCATGCTTATTAACTTTTATCTTATTTAACAAATACATTAGTAGGTGATGGAGTTATATTATTTTAGTTGGAATGACCAACTACATAAAAACGTTTCATTCTATTTTCTTAGTTTAAAATTTTACTATATATTGGAAAATACTCAATTTATAAAGTTATAATTTTAATAATCATTTAATATGCAAGGTCACATATGTAGTATGACAATTTTATATATAGTGCTTTTTTATTAAAAAAATCAAACTTCATAATTTTGTAAATTTTTACATGCAACTTTGACTGTTTGACATATTGAAGCAAATTTAATTAATTAAGAAGACTAGTTGGCGTTGGAATAATATTATCAACATAGCTAGGAAACCTCACTACATGTGTATCTGAAAAAATTATTACCTTAGAAGCCAACAAATTGGAGCCATAAAATTATATATTGTAGTATTCAATTAAGTTTTCCTATTCATATTGTTTTTATAATGTAATTTTTTGTTAATAAATTATAAAAAAAAAAAAAACATAACCTACATGTAGTACGATATTTATTAAATAGGATTACAAAATTAAGTGAATTTTGAGATCCTATCTTATAAATTTTGATAAAGGTTTTATCTTATATATATATAAAAAAAATAGGGGAGGAGAGGCATATCCCTCTATAAATATATTAAATAAGAAAGGAGGGTGGGGGTGGGGATTGGAATATTTTTTAATTGTGTTTTGAAAGCTAATTTTATCCAAAATTCAAGATGAGTATATATAATGAGATTACAATTTTTTGTCCAATCCAACTTATTAATTTTTTTTTACAGGAAACTTATTACATTTAAAAACTAGTAATTTGTTTCACTGTATCCAAATATTTAATTTATAGATAGGTTATCAAATATATCATATTATTGGCAGTCATATATTAAGTTATCTAAAAGTACAAATATAAGACCTATCTAAAGGTTGTCTCTTAAAAAAATAGAGTTAATATATTTCGAGATTATAAATATAAGACATTTCAGATTTTCTGTTTAATGATGAAGAATTAAAATGTCTAACATTTATAGTTTTAAAGATTCAATAATTTTTTTATAGATTAAATTGAGCCATTTGATTGATATCAGAATGGTATAATAAATCCTCTCATCTCATCAGTCAAAGGTGTACTTACCTAAAAGAAAATCATCTTTACTCATAGAGAAGTGGAATTCAATATGATCAAAAGAAGAATAAAAAAGAAAGTAAAAAGTTTATGTCGCTGCTTTATTTTCTAAAAGTCTCAGTTATCTCCATTGATAACTCAAGTGGCGGAGTTAGAAACAAGTATTGAAAAGAGCACGTTTAGAATTTAGATTCTAGATCATGCATCCCTAAATTTCCAACCCCGTACCCACCCTTTCACCAAAATGTCCCCACTGCTGGACAAGAAAAAATGGGTAAATTTGGATTAGTAATAATAAGTTGAATAGAGATTAAACAAATATATTAATTATATAAGACAAATTTGGGTTGGGGTAACCTATATTTCTGTTTATTTACATGATTTTTTGTGTAATATATTTTTTATTGAGTCATGTAAATTTACTTTTGTGGAAATATTTTTGCTTTTGAAAAAATTGTGAATGGTTAGACTTAGGGTATATTTGTTATTTAGTTAATATCTTTTGTCTTTTATTTTTTCACCTTTTGTACCCTCACTTTAATTTGTGTTGATTAAATCCTGTTTGCTGGATTTGTGTTATTTCAGACTTTTTATTATGTATATTGAATGTGATGATTAAAGCATTATATTTTATTAGTAATTCTATGTGTATAATAAATGAAAGTTGTTAAATTGGAGTTCAATGTTATAATTAGTTAATTTTTTTAAAGATTTTTGTAAATATTGTTTTTTAAATGGCCAATTGTTTGTATTAATTGGTATTTTTAGTAAAATTAGTGTAAATTTTAATATACTGAAGTTGTTGTTTTTTTGTGAAATCATGCTGAATTTCTTTTTGGTGTATTATTTTAAATCTTTATATTTTGTTGGTTTAAATAATATGTAAATTAATGTGTTATGCAAAAAGTTATAAATTATTAGACACGTTGATCAATTGATACATGATTATTCCAATTTAAATTATAGTTTTAAGTTCAATTTACTCATCTGTCCTATCTATATCAAACAAAATTATCTCTCAAAGAATGTTTATAGAAAGTTAAAATGATCATAAGTTTAAAATCTACTACCATGGTTTAACATTGTTTATAAATAGAGGTGAAAATAACTTAGAATAAGCCAAATTTTAGTAGAATTAATGTTTTGATTCAACTTCATTAAAAAGTCAAAGCCTAAGTCTAGTGTATTTATCTATCATAAATCTTTTTTTCTTAAATATGCTCTAACCTACATAATTTGATTTTACATAAAAAAAATATGTTTAAAAGCACATGTTCTGCTAAGACCTACAAAAAGGCGTATAAGCGTATTGTCCTATTAGGCTAATAAGTTGTTTTAAAAATAATTCTAAAATATTTATTTCTGATTATCACCATTATTTTATAAAAAAAAATAATAATTAAGAATAATTATTCAATACAGACATTAGATTTTCAAAACATAAATAATAAGAATGAAAAAAAATTAATCTTTAAATAACTTGATCTTTTTTCTTTTTCTGTATATAAATAATTTTTATATATTGCTTAAGTGACAATTTTTTTCATCTTCTTTCCACTAAAATACACCGCAGTTTTAGGATATCCCTTTATTATTTTCCCCTACAAAATTCAAAAGAATCCCTTATAATCTCTAACAAATTAGTGGATCAAAATCTTCTAGAAAGAATTGCATCAATGTGATCCTTTGAGTAAATTTTAAGGGTGGGTTCAGAACTGCACATCATGCACATGCATGCAGTTCATTTTCATTTTTTGCTATTCCGAAATTAGCATGGCACGTGCCAGTATTAATTGTCAAGGTAATAACATAAGCTGACAGACATCCCAAAACGAACAGCTTCCTCAGTATTTCGCCATTTCGGAAGATGACAGGAAAGAGCATTAGCATTATTCTCGATTACAGACAAAGAGAATGGAGGAGTGATGACACTGACAATTATATAGTAAACGAGGTTGATTTTCTTATTTATAAAAAGTGTACTTAAAAAAAAAAAAACAGTATTGTGTATAATGAATTGTAGGTAAAAATTATAAAAGTAGAAAAGAGAAAAAAAAAACTACATTAATAAATAAAGAACAATAATTTTAATATATTATTAGTGTAACTAATTAGAAAAATTTTACATGTGACTTTAAAGCAATTTTTACAAAAATAATATTTTTTATCATATATAATAAATTTAATCAGTTGTACACTTGTACTATAGAACTTAAAATAAAAATTACTTATTAAACTTAAAAAATCTTGTACAAATTGCTTCAAACCTAGTTCAAATTGTTGTAAACTTATTGATATTTGTCTTTAATTTTTATGTATAAAAAAATATGATTGATATATATATATATATATATTTTAAAATAATAACTGTATAATACATGAAAATAAAGAGAGAGAAAATATACTTTTTCACCCTTAATATACATCTTTAGAATGATAATAAAAAAAGGAAAAATAAGTTAGTAATAACATTTTTTTAAGATTTTGTGAAATTACATAAATATTTCTTATTTTTTTTCTTATGTATACGGACTTCTTTAATTGATTAAAAAATATTATACTAACATTCATTATACGTTCTACTGCTCTTTTAATTGCTTAAAAAATATTACATTATATCTTTCTATAGAAAAATCATTGCAAATATTTAAAAATAATTTTTTTTTGTGTAATCTCAAAAAAATTTAGAAGATATAAGTGTAACTTACTATATAATATAATAAAATAAGAGACAATAGAGAAAAATCAAACGAGTAATTAAATTAAGTGTTTATAATTTTTGGGTGTCACAAAATAAAATAAAAATAAAAATCATGACTGTAGAAATAATACTATAATTTTTGCATAGTAGCCCATGGATAAAAAGTTGGTGCAAGAAAGAAGAGCGAAGTAGCCACTAAAGTGGGAAAAAACAGAGGCTAAGCAAGAAACTAAGGAGTGAGTGAGCAGAGAGAAAACAGAGCATAAACAGGGCTATCAAGAGAATGGCCCTGAACGATTTTTTCGCGGGGGAGATCGCGACGGAGCTTGTGAAAATGCTGATAAACATCTCCCGCAAGTCCCTCCTCTGCCGCGCCAGCGCCGACCAGCTCATCAGTTACATTCACGATCTCCTCCCCACCATCGAGGAGATCAAGTACTCCGGCGTCGAGCTTCCTGCACTGCGCCAATCGCAACTCGACCGTCTCTCGGAGATTCTCCGCTCCGGCGTCGAGCTCTCCCACAAAGTCCTCTCCTCCAGCCGCTGGAATGTCTACCGCAACCTCCAGCTCGCCAAGAAAATGGACAAGCTCGAGAAGAACGTCTCCAAGTTCCTGTTGGGTCCCATGCAGGCACATATGTTGGCGGACATACACCACACCCGGTTCGAGATGACGGAGCGGTTCGACCGGGTCGATAACTCGGTTCAAAGATTGGAGAAGTATTTCGGGAATATGAAGATTGGTGTTGGCGGCGGCGGGTGGGTGGAGGAGGCTGTGAGGAGCGTGGACGAGGATGTTGTTGATAGTTGCTCTGCTGTCGGGTTGGGTTTCGGGAAGAATAAGGTTAGGGAGATGGTTGTCGGGAGGGATGATCTTTGGGTTGTCGGGATTTCCGGGATTGGTGGTTCTGGGAAAACCACTCTTGCTAGAGAGCTCTGCAAAGATGATCAAGTTAGATGTAAGTTCATCTCATCAAAGTTCCTTAATTTATGCAAAAAAAGTTTCTCATCAGAATTAGAGTTTCATCTCGTCATTTGTGTAATAAAAGTATATAATATATAAAGGGTAACATATGTTATTGAGTAATCATTACATGGGAATCAACTGGTACAGGATTGTTTCATGCATGGATTAGTTAGTACAGAGTTTGTTCTATGTATGGATCAGATGGTACGAGTTGTTTCAGCTTTTCAAATTCGAGTCTTGTACAGATGCGTTGAGTATTTCGAAGGGAGATTATATTATAGTGATCCTATCCTATTCAGGCAAGATTGTCTTTTGTAAATAATACTATTTGTGATCGCTAAAAAATATATTATCGAGGTGAAATTTCAATTTTGACTATAAAAAAGAATACTTGAGAAACTGCGTACTTAATCTAGATGATTGATTGTTTTATAGTAACAAACTGGATGTTGGATGAATAGATGGTGTAGGACTTGGTGTTTGGAAAGTGAATCATGAAGTGGTACCTTCTTGTTTTAATAATTTGCTTATTTTGTCAGGTTATTTCAGGGATAGGATTTTGTTCCTGACTGTGTCGCAGTCACCGAATGTGGAGCAGCTAAGGACGGATATCTGGGGGTATATTATGGGAAACGAGAGGTTGGATGCGAATTACTTGGTTCCCCGATGGATGCCACAGTTTGAGTGCAGAAGCGAAGCTCGAACTCTGATTGTTTTGGATGATGTGTGGACACTCTCCGTGGTGGACCAGCTTGTGTGTAGAATACCAGGTTGCAAGTTTCTTGTGGTGTCAAGGCCTAAATTCCAAACGGTGTTGAGTTATGAAGTGGAATTGCTGAGTGAAGAGGATGCCCTGTCTTTGTTCTGTCACCATGCTTTTGGACAGAAATCAATTCCTTTAGCTGCTAATGAGAATTTGGTCAAGCAGGTAATGTATAGTTTGGAATTGTAAACTTTGTCCTTGCAAAGTGATTTACCTAAAGACTAAAAAACTAGAGTGTTTTCAAGGGGGTTTAGTTCAATTGGTTGAGCAGGTTGAGTGAGTTATTGTAAATCCTCTGACATTGTCTTCGATTCCCATGATTATAAAAAAAGGAAGTAGAGTATTATATATGGACTTTACTTACTTTGTGTGTTGTTTCTTGTGTCAAATGGCAAATAGGTTGTGACTGAGTGTGGAAGGCTTCCCTTGGCTCTTAAGGTGATTGGAGCTTCTTTGCGAGATCAAACTGAGATGTTTTGGTTGAGTGTTAAAAACAGGCTATCTCAGGGCCAAAGTATTGGGGAATCCCATGAAATCAATCTGATTGACAGAATGGCAATTAGTATCAATTACCTTCCAGAGAAGATCAAGGAGTGCTACTTGGACCTGTGTTGTTTTCCTGAGGATAAGAAAATCCCTCTGGATGTTCTCATCAATATGTGGGTGGAAATCCATGATCTTCCTGAAACAGAAGCTTATGCCATTGTGGTTGAGCTGTCCAACAAAAATCTCCTCACCTTAATGAAAGAGGCTCGGTATGCAACTTGAAAAGGCATCATTACTGATTACATTGGTTAATTTTCTTGTTTTACCAATTGCAATAAGCAATAGCATTAGTTACTCACTCTAAAACCCTTTTTGATGTTTTAATCTACCAGTGCTGGAGGCATGTATAGCAGTTGCTTTGAGATCTCAGTTACCCAACATGATGTACTGAGAGACCTGGCCCTTAATTTGAGAAACCGTGAGAGCATTGATGAACGCCGGCTATTAGTTATGCCGAAACGAGAGAATGGAATACCTAAAGAGTGGTTGAGATACAGGCACAAGCCATTTGAGGCTCAGATTGTTTCAATTCACACAGGTATATGCCGATCCCTCTTTATATTGCCATTCATATTAATCTTTTTTATTGTTTTTCTTTTCTTCCTTCTGTTATTCTACTTTGTGATGAATTTCACATTGCAGGTGAAATGAAGGAAGTGGACTGGTGTAATCTGGAATTTCCAAAGGCTGAAGTGCTGATCATTAATTTCACATCCACTGATTACTTCTTGCCCCCTTTCATCAATAGAATGCCAAATTTGAGGGCATTGATAATAATAAACTACAGTGCAACATATGCTTGCCTTCACAATGTTTCAGTTTTCAAGAACTTGTCCAACTTAAGGAGCCTCTGGCTTGAAAAAGTTTCCACCCCCGAGTTATCAAGCATTGTCTTGGAAAACTTGGGAAAATTATTTATTGTCCTGTGCAAGGTTAATGACAGTTTGGTGGAAAAAGTAGACTTGGCTCAAGTCTTCCCTAATCTCTTTGAGCTCACTCTTGATCACTGTGATGATCTAACCCAATTGCCCTCAAGCATTTGTGGGATGAAGTCACTCCAAAACTTGAGTCTCACCAACTGCCACAATTTGACCCAATTGCCAGTTGAACTAGGGAAACTAAGATCTCTAGAGATCCTACGTTTATATGCTTGTCCTTGTCTGAAAACACTTCCTAATAGCATCTGTAGCATGATGAGATTGAAGTATATTGACATTTCTCAATGTGTTAATTTGACATGCTTCCCAGAAGAGATTGGTAGATTGGTAAGCTTGGAGAAAATTGACATGAGGGAATGCTCCATGATTGGATATGTGCCAAAGTCTGCAGTGTCATTGCAATCTCTGAGGCTTGTAATTTGTGATGAGGAGGTATCTGGGATTTGGAAGGAGGTTGCCAAGCCTAATAATGCGCATATTCAAGTATCAGAGCAGTACTTTGATTTGGACTGGCTCAAAGAGTGACATATGTGTCTATGTTTTTGTGATGTTTTACTTTCTAATTGGATGTTTTTTTCCTTCTAGATCACGGATATCCTCCAGTAGATGCAATCCTGTTGTTCGAATCGGATAAGACCATTATGAACAACAACTTTCCAATTCGATGTGAATACTTGTACATAACTTCTATTTGAAGTGGAAATTATCTTTCTCCAAAATCAAATTCCTGTGATGGTGAAAAATCATGGCATGACTTTTGCTGGTCTAAAGTAGCATAACCTGTGATAAGTCAAGTGCGGTCAAGTTCCGTGAATTAGTTCAAGTCCAGGGATAAATTCCAATCTATCTAAATATATTTTCATGTTCTTTTTTATTTTTGAAAACTAAAATTGATCAAGTATAACATTCCTACACCCAATTATATTTTAAATATATTATACTTACACGTTTTGAGATTTAATAAAATTATTCTTTATATTTTGTTTTTGCAATATTTTGATCTTTCTCGATTAAAATTTAATTTTATAAAAAATTAAGGAAGATAGCACCTATCGAAAAAAGTACATAGCTATATTATTGTATAATTAATTAATTGAAATTCATATAGGATGATAGCAAAGGAAGGACATCTAGATTCTGGAGAGAACTTTCGTGGAACTTCACAAAGTGCGATTATATATAATTTGTCTTTATATAAATAATATATGATTTTATGAGTCAACTTTTTCTACAGCAGCTGTTTTTGGTTTTTCTAGCTTCCTCCGTCATCTGATTATTACAAAAATGAAAAAGATGATGCAATAAACGATTTATATAATATATCTAGCATGATAGTTAACATCTTAATTGACTTACGAGTGAGTGACTTTATTCAATTTAAATTCTACAATATAAAAAGATTGAATACAAAATTACGTATTTGAATATAATGAAATAATGTACTTAAATAAATTAAAGTTACTAATTTATCAAGATGCCATCCTTAACAAAGTATCATGCCATTGTTAAATAATTGGTCATGTCACTAATTAGTAATGAGATGATAAACTAAGAGAAAGACTTGTTTTTTAATTAAAATTTAAAAAATAAGGGATTTACTTATAAGAAATAAAATATCGAAAACTAAAATCAAAATTAAATGAATTATTATTAGACTCTCTTATAAATAATTGTTCATGTCACTCCTCTTATCATTAACATACGTCTACTTTGTTTTTAACTCATTTCTATCAAATTTTTCTTCATATTTTTCTCTTCATCTTCCATCATATTATTTATCACGTTCTATTTATTTATTTATTTTATTTCTTTCTCCTTTTCAATTATATACATCATTTCTCAGATTAAATATCATAATAACAACACCGAAACTGCAGCTAAGCATAATTGTCAAGATGAAAAGATCATCTGCACGGGAAAAAAATTAAGTATATGCATCCACAAATTTATTTATTAAAAAGTTAATAATAGAAATTCTATTTTTTAACTATAAAAATTCCATGGTAATCTTTATCAATTGTAAATAAATAAGGTTATATTAGTCTTTTTCCGGAATTAATGTATCTTGTGTTTACAGATTAATAAAGATGACATTTTCAAGTTTTAAGAATAAATTTAATTGTCTATATTATTAGAAACTAAATGTGTTTTATCTTAATTTTGTTAATTGTTGAAAACAAATTTAAATATTGACTCGAGAATCAAAGGGTAAATCTTAACTGTGGTCGGACACCTATCAAAAACAATTTGGTAAAATAATTTAGTAAACGATGTTGTATCCTCTCTTTCATCCATGATTGCAAATACCAATAAAATACATGAAAAAGAAACAAATTACAAATTCGAGCCCTGGTCTTCTAGTTGAAATGAGAGAAAGATTCTCTTTTGAATTCGAAGACTTTCTTTACTTTAGACTAAAGTAACATCGCTTTTCTTAAAAAAATTGTGTATGTGAAATAAAGGTGCTGATCACGCCGGAACGTGGATAATCTGCTGACCCTGCAGCTATACTTTTCCTGTAGCAAAAATCTTATTCATCAATGACATTCTCTCTCTCTCTCTCTCTCTCTCTCTCTCTCCGTTACTGTTACAATGACCAATCAAGAGGTTAAATTTTTGCTGCAGAAACAAATGTTGGTGCGGAGGCAGAACATGATCTATGTTTGATGATATATTTTTTATGGGTAAATATTAACTATTATTTTGTTAACTTTTGTATTGATAGAGGGATTCGAGTAAATAATTTCTCTTCTTTCATTTTTTTTCTTTATCACTAAATCAATTTTATATTTCTACTTGATCACAATGTATATCGATCATATATTATAAAAAGAATTCATATCTCAATCTTACAACACGTGTTTGGTGATATATTTTAGACAAGTCAATAATTACTTTGAACAAGTTGTGGTCCGATTTAGATATATCATTAATAATGAAAGATTCATAAAACATTTATAATGAAAGATAATTTACATTCTCTTAATGTGTTCATATAAAAAACAATTTCTTACTTAATGAAAGAATTTATATATTTTTGTTTATAGATATTCTCTTGAGTAGTATTCTATCCCCAAATAAATAAATAAAATTATTTATTTTCAACTAACATGACAAATTACGAGAGCTAGCTAACACTCCGTCCCATTAGCTGAATCTTTGTTCCCAAATCCAACGATCTGAAATGAATCTTGCCCCCCATGATTAGCATAGGAAGGGCATAACAGTCATTTCCCAAAGGCACCCGCGAGAGTCGAAACAGTGCTGACTCTTATAATATACGAAGAAACAAAAAGAAGAGAAAAATAGCAGTAGTTGGCGCAAAACCATGGCGCTAACGGAGTTCTTCCACGGCGAGATCTCGACGGAGCTATGGCAAATGCTGGTGTCAATTTCCCGAAAAGCCCTCCGCTGCAAGTCGAGCGCCAAGAGCCTCATCTCCTACGTCCGCGAGCTCCTTCCGACGATCGAAGAGATCAAGTACTCCGGCGTGGAGCTACCGGCCCCGCGCCAGTCGCAGCTCGACCGCCTCTCGGAGATCCTCCGCTCCGGAGTCGAGCTCTCCCACCAGGCCCTCTCCTCCTCGCGCTGGAACGTCTACCGCAACTTCCAGCTCGCCAAAAAAATGGAGAAGCTCGAGAAGCACGTGACAAGGTTCTTGCAGGTAGGGTTGTTCGTCGCTTCGTTATTTAAATAACCATAACCACAACTAATAAATAACTAGATCAAGGTTCCCACGCTGCGGTTTCCTTGCGTTTGTTGATATCGCAAAAAATCGCGGGCAAATACATCCGATGCAGTCACAATTGCGGTTGTGTTGGAGTTGCGAACGATTAAAAAATCTTGATTTTGCGCCCAAATCATGGCCACAGACAGTTTTTTAAATCCTTGAACTAGATTATACGTTTTTATAATAACTATAACTACTTATAATTTGGTATTACTAGTTATTATTGTTTATAAAAACTGTTTTTTTAACACCCCTACGTTGCAGGTTCCCATGCAGGCGCATATATTGGCGGACGTGAACCACGTGCGGTTCGAGATGGCGGAGCGGTTCGACCGGGTGGAGGCGGCGAACCGGAGGATGGAGAGGTTGATCGGGGACATGAAGATTGGAGTAAACGGGGGAGGGTGGGTGGAGGAGGCTGTGAGGAGTATGCAGGAGGATGAGACGTGGGTTGAAGGGTGTAATGGGAATAATAACGGTTTTGGGGTTGGGTTGGAGTTCGGGAAGAACAAGGTTATGGAGATGGTTTTTACGAGGAGTGATGTTTCGGTTGTCGGGATTTGGGGGATTGGTGGGTCCGGGAAAACCACTCTTGCTAGAGAAGTCTGCAGAGATGACAAAGTGAGATGTAAGTTCACCAATCCATTTTCTTGTTCTAAAAAAAGTTTAACACATTGTTATCACAGACTGATTATTCTAGTTTAATCAATGATCTCAAATTTAATACAAATTTATGGTAACAATTACGGTTAAGTGTGTAGATTGACTCACACGTGATTGTTTTCAGCTTAACCAGTATTCTCGAATTCTAGTCTTGAGTATGCAACCAACTTGAGATGGTGAAAAATGCGGTTGTGAACGTTTTTTTTAGAACATTAGGGGAGATTATATTTACTTCATGGGGTGATGGATCATGTTAGTTTCATGTTTGATGTTAACTAACAAACATATCCTTTATGTTTTCTTATGTGTAATGAAGTTTGGTGTATTAATGGTGAATCATTAATTGATTTAGATGTGACAAGATTGCATTTTGTATCTTATAATTAGTGGTTGCATTTCTCGTTTAATTTGTAGTTGTGAGAAAGTGTTTCAAGATTGTAACAGTTGGTTTTTGCAGGTTATTTCAAGGAGAGGATCTTGTTTTTGACTGTGTCACAGTCCCCGAATGTGGAGCAGCTGAGAGCGAGGATCTGGGGACACGTCATGGGCAACCAAGGTTTGAATGGCACTTATGCGGTTCCACAATGGATGCCACAGTTTGAGTGTAAAGTGGAAACTCAAGTACTTGTTGTTCTGGATGATGTGTGGTCACTCCCAGTGCTGGAGCAGCTTGTGTGGAAAATTCCTGGCTGCAAATTCCTTGTGGTGTCCAGATTTAACTTCCCAACAATTTTTAATGCCACTTATCGTGTGGAGTTGCTGGGTGAACATGATGCCCTTTCTTTGTTCTGTCACCATGCTTTTGGACAGAAATCAATTCCTATGGGTGCTAATGTGAGTTTGGTCAAGCAGGTAATGGTTTGAATTGAAGTTGTGAAGTTTGTCCCTACCCATTGATTGAGTGATCAAACCCAAAGTCCTTTGGCCTTTGCTATATGAACTTTGCTTACCTTCTCTCCTGATTTTTGTTTGTATCGAATGGTGAACAGGTTGTGGCCGAGTGTGGAAGGCTTCCACTGGCTCTGAAGGTGATTGGAGCTTCTTTGCGAGACCAGAATGAAATGTTTTGGTTGAGTGTTAAAAGCAGGCTCTCTCAAGGTCAAAGCATTGGTGAATCCTATGAAATCCATCTGATTGATAGAATGGCAATTAGTATTAACTACCTGCCAGAAAAGATCAAGGAATGCTTCTTGGACCTGTGTTCTTTTCCTGAGGATAGAAAAATTCCTCTGGAAGTTTTAATCAATATGTGGGTTGAAATTCATGACATCAATGAAACGGAAGCATATGCAATTGTGGTTGAGCTTTCAAACAAGAATCTTCTCACCTTAGTAAAAGAGGCACGGTATGCAAATTGCAAACTCAAATGCAATTTTAACTTGTTTACTGTGTTTTTTTTTTTTTTTTCATTTATCTCTTAGCAAAAGCATTATTCTAACACCCTTTTTGACATTTTAATTTTTCAGTGCCGGGGGCATGTATAGCAGTTGCTTTGAGATTTCTGTCACTCAACATGATATATTGAGGGACCTTGTTCTTCATTTGAGCAACCGTGGCAGCATTCATCAACACCGAAGGCTAGTTATGGCTAAACGAAAAGAAAATGGACTACTTCCCAAAGAATGGTCTAGATACAAGGACCAACCCTTTGAAGCACAGATTGTTTCAATCAACACGGGTAATATATATACACCAATGCCTCTCTAAAGGATTTTATTTATTATCATATTTCTCTCCATTGTTGTGATTCATTTGTGATGAATTTCACATTGCAGGGGCAATGACCAAAATGGACTGGTTTGAGCTGGATTTTCCCAAGGCTGAAGTGTTGATCATTAATTTCACATCCAGTGATTACTTTTTACCTCCCTTCATCAATAAAATGCCAAATTTGAGGGCATTGATAATAATAAACTACAGCACCTCATATACCCGCCTTCAAAATGTCTCAGTTTTTAGGAATTTGACCAACTTGAGGAGTCTCTGGCTTGAAAAGGTTTCCATCCCTCAGTTATCAGGCTCTGTCTTGCAAAACTTGGGCAAATTATTTGTAGTCCTCTGCAAGATTAACAATAGTTTGGATGGGAAACAATTCCCTAACCTCTCTGAGCTCACTCTTGATCACTGTGATGATCTAACTCAATTGCCCTCAAGCATTTGTGGAATAAAGTCACTACAAAACTTGAGTGTCACCAACTGCCACCATTTGAGTCAACTACCTGTTGAATTTGGCAAACTAAGATCACTAGAGATCCTACGTTTATATGCTTGTCCAGATCTAGAAACACTTCCTCCTAGCATGTGTGAAATGAAGAGATTGAAGTATATTGATATTTCTCAATGTGTCAACCTCTCATGCTTCCCTGAAGAGATTGGTAGATTAGTATGCTTAGAGAAGATTGACATGAGGGAATGCCCCATGATTAGTTATTTACCAAAGTCTGCAGTGGCATTGCAATCTCTGCAGCTTGTAATTTGTGATGAGGAGGTATATGGTATGTGGAGAGATGTTGAGATGGCCAACTCAAATGTCCTTATTAAAGTAGCAGAACAACAATATGATCTAGACTGGCTTCAAGAGTGACCCATGTGTCTACGTTCTTGGGATGTTTTACTTCCCAATTCGTTGTACTTGTATATACTTGTTCATAGCCTCAATACTGACAAGGAATTTTTCATTTTCCAAAAGCTAATTTCCGTGATGGTGAAAACGATGGCACAATATTTCACCATAGTTCCTAGAATTAATGCCAACAGTAGCTAGTGATAACCACAATTCAGTTATTATTAGGACTTGAAGGTGATGCACTAACAAGTGTAAATTAGTTTATATTCTCATTTAATTACAAATCATTTTTATATGATTTTTATAAACTTATTGTACATGTTAATTTTGTAATTAAATAACAACTTAAAATTATTTCTCTGAAGCATTCTTTCAAAAAAAATTATATATATATATATATATATATATATATATATAGGGGCGGCTAGAAAAAAAATGAAAATGGGTAGACAGATTTCCAAATGGAAATGCTTTTTCCATTTTGTGTTGGAAAGTTGGGACAAAAAGGTTGGCATCTTGAGGCCACCATCACAGTATGTGTACATGTACATTGTACATGTGCGACCAGTTCTTATCACATTCTTCAACCTCCTAAAGGGCATGTTCTAGATTAATGAGAAAACGCGTAAAAGAGAATCATAAAAACAAAAAACTGAAAGCAACCCTTGGGTTTGAGTTCACCAGATTCGTACCGGTCACTGTCATGTGTCTTCTACCTTGAAGCTTCCTTAGTCGATTTCTTATCTTCTTCTTTCAATATTGTCTCTTTGGTCAATGTCTTTCTTTGATTATTTATCCCCACTCATTGTTAATCCGTAAACAGTGCAAGTCAAGCATTCCAAGTCAACTTCATCATCAGATCAGGAAAGCTAACAAATAATTTTTGTATAATATGTAAAAAAAAGTATTACAAGAAGTACGTTTTGTGTATAAATAACACGAATACCAACATGTTAATATTCTTATATCTTATATTTAATCATTTATTTAATCCATATTAATTCAACTTATAACTGTTAATCACATAGCCTTTTGTTTGTCAAAGACACTTTTACCCTTGCTTTCCATGCGTAGGACTAATTTTGATCGGAACATGTATTTATTTTTACCACAATATATTTTAAAATGAGATATGAACTCCTGCACTATATGAGTATATGTAAACATTTACATGCTAGATGTATTTAATATTTGAAAACACGTTTAAATTAACTCATTTTAATATTTAATCAATATTTAAATTTCTTCGACCAGAAACAAGTATAATAAGATATTTATAATTTATTGTTAAAATGATTTATTGCTAATTATTTAATTTTTTACAATAAAAAAAATTCATATAAATTTATTTTGGGCTTTAATTTATATTTTATTATTGTTAAATAAAATAAGCTTTCTTAAAAAAAAATTGTTTGGTTTTCCACTGATAACCTTCATAAGAAATTAAAAGATGTGATTAGATAAATGTTTATCTTAATAAAAATTCAAATAATATTCTTTAGTTTATGAGAAACATGTATACTAACTTTTTCTATTAGATCTAACTTGATATATTTTTTATATATTTTATTCATTCATGCATATAAAAGTATCCCTGGAATACATGAAATACTTATTAGTTTCATAAAATAAAAAAAAATAAAAAACTTACTAGTTATTTAAAAATGAGTGCTTAACGTTGATTTGAGTGGTTACATTGACAAATATCTACTTAAGATTTTCCCAATTTTTTTTTCTTTTCTTTGGGAAGCATTACGTCGTGCTTATGTCTAATACATGATGCATCCCAAACTCATATTATCTACGGTTAACAGCGACATAATTGACATGAAAAAAGAAAATAATAAGCTAAATCAAATGGCTGAAGTTCAAATTCAAAAGTCTACATGATTTGGTGTGACTTCACAGGATGAAACTTCCCCAAGATAAGCTTGTCCACAAAATTCACAAATATAATTTAAATTCATTATTATCTTAACATACTAAAATTTAAGAACAAATGATATCTCACTGGTACACTGTTAATCTCAATTTAGCTGAGCTTTTTTTTTTTTTTTCCTCTCGTTACTTGGTTTACTGCTAGACATTTCTTTTCTCATAACTCCTTAATAAGAACAAAATTTATATATATACTTTAATCAAATTTAACATTTTATCTCAATAATTACTACTTTTATCTCAGAAACTAAAATCGGCAGTGACAACCGAGATATAATATCAACTAGATTGAAGCCCACGTTGTAAGGTAGAAGAAATGGTTTTTATAGGAATAAATATAGCACTTTTATTTATTGTTACAGGTTGCAATGCTTTCAGGGAGAAAGCTCTAGGTAGTAATGAAATTTCAAGTTACAAATCAATAATAATAATAATAATAATAATAATGATAAAGGTGATTTATTTGGTGATTAAGACCTAAAAGATGAACATGCCTTATTTCATATAGCACTCCTCTAGCTACAAACTGAATAATGAACATAATAGGTGTGAAGGTTAAACACTTTGCCATAGCAGCATTTTTTGATGATTTTTAAGAATTGGAAGATCAAAGCTAGCTAATTTATTTGCAGACTAATAGGTAAAAGATGGACAAGCTAGATCAAGATGACCAGATTTGACATGTAGCAAACGGGTTTTTTTTTTTTTTTTTTTTTTTTGAAAAAGCCAAACTGAAATATAAATCATACTAAACATATGTTCAGAATGAATAGGGATAAGAACAAAAAGTGTTTACCTATATACACGAGACCCATAAACCAATTGACATGCAGCAAACTTAACGGTAAGCATGACTTGAAGGTAGATCGTTTTAACATAGAAACAATTCTTAATGAATTTAAGTATTGGAATGGAATATAAAGTAATCGTGCAAGAATGGCTATAATAGTGGAATGGAATAAATGCATATAACATCAACTGTGTTTGAATGAGGAAATTGAAAACTGCAGAAAAATTTAAATTTTAGGAAACTCAATTCGCTTAGATTGAATACCCTTCATAAAATGATTAAAAAAAACATAAAATGATAAAAATAAGTCTTGAAGGATGGGTGGGTAGTTCAATATGATAAAAGTAGATATATGTGGCAAACGAAGAGATAATACGACAATGCATTAGTTGACAATCAGAACTCGTGTAATATATTATAAGTTATAAATAGATATAGATTTTGATTTAAAAGAATAAAATAATAATTTCTGATGCCTATCTAGAAAAAATTAATAATCCTGATACTGATACAGTCGTGTACTCTATAGTCTATTCCATGTCTTATGCAAATAATGTATATGCTGTTTTCTAGCTTCGAACATACCAAATCCAAAGTTTCTGTTGAACAAACTACCGTCTCACGTCCATACTTAAGCATACTGTTTGAGTACACTTTTGCACGAAAGAAAATAGCATATAAAGAATTAGAATACATTGCACTTTCCAGCAGTAAAAAAATGCCCACATTACATTTTTCTCTCCAGCTATTTTGAAATATACATTCTTTCCCCTTGAAGGATGAGTGCATTACAATTACATATATTTTAATGTAAATGAAATTAGAGATTTTTTTTCTCACAAGAATTCTCAACATAATTAACAGTGAGTTGAAAATATCAACAATCAACTTAACTTCTTTTTTTTTTTTTTTTACGAGAGAACTTTCTGATTAAGAAACAGAAACAGAAGACCCCGAAGACATTGCATCATTAGCAACTAAATTCTTTAATGTAGGAGGAAAATCCTGTAATCAAAAACCATCAACAGCCAAATAAGCTAGGCTAGCTAACATATCAGCAGCTCTATTAGCATTCATATTAACATAAGCTAGGGAACTATCAGCTTAACCTTGAAAAAGAAATAAAGATCACAAATGAAATTTCAAAAGCAGCCATAGAACAATATAAGTATTTAAAACTTCATTATAACTTCTAAAATATTAAGATAAAAATTAAAATGTTTGAAATTAGTTGTTGAAAACTAGCAATCAACGGAAGTGAGAGAAGATTGAAACAAGTTAGTGAGTCTCTCGTGTGCCTAATTTCTCTATTTGAAGAGCCTCACGTAGAGCCTCTTCAGTGAAAAAAAAAAAAAAAAAGAAGCAAAAATACTATCCTGCCCCTATTCACAAAGAGGAAGGAGACAAGGTGTAGGTGACAGTTGCCACCAACCACCACCACCAACGACAAAACAGTAGAAACCCTTTCCACCGCCACCAAGACCCCCTTCGACACCCCAACTGGACCCCCAAATAACGTCCAATTGGAGCTTAACGACGAGGCCAAAGAAGCAAAAGCAAAAACAGATCTACTCTCCCATCGCCCAAAAAGCATAAACAGATCTCCTCTCTCACGATGGCAGTGTCGCGGTTCCCGGACAAGGGTGACAACACGGAAGACATCACCACTCCGCTTCCACCACACCTTCTCTCTCACGGCAGTAATGCCACGGTTGTCGGAGAAAATAAGTGCCGACACGACAAGGACCCGCTGCCAAAGAAGCAGTTCTCACAATGGCAGTGTCGCAATTCTCACGTTTCAGGAATACCACAATAGTAAGGGAACAATTATATTTTTGCTTGACTAATTAATTATCTCCTCTCCATTTCATTCGTACCAAACAAATTTTCAATATTAATCAACTCTATTTCTCTTAAACAAACAAAAATTATACAACTTTATTTTTCCTCTATTTCTCCTATTTCAAATTATCTATCACCTATTTCCATCTATTCTATTTCTCTCTTCTAAACCAAACACATCCTTGGGAAGACAAAAACATCATAGGGAGACATTCATAATTATTCACTAGAATACTACATTAAGAAGTGGATTTATATTCAAAAGGACTAAAACCTAAACTGCAACTCATTTATCTCTCTTAAAAAAAGGAGTATATTTTAAAATAATCTACATAAGAGTAATTTCAGCATCTTTAGAGAGCAATTTATCCAAAGAATTACTATGTCAATCCATTTATACAAGGTAAAATTTGGCTGCTGGCTGGCCAATGATGAAAATTTGTTTATCCATATTTTACAAGATCATTTCATTGTACATGAGAATTTAAGAATTAAGCTCACAGGAGGGTTTAAGTACAGGCAACATATATTAGAGTACTTTAGAGAAATCTGGTGGGCATGTACTCGTTTATCCGGAGAGGAAGACGGTAGAACTCATCATTTCTAACATCTCCCTTCCTATTCTGGAAAGGACCCCACCATTGAAGTCCTCTGTCCACAGCTGTTTGTTTGCCTTCAAGTGTGTTGTCAACAAGAGTCCCAACAATTATAGCCACAGTTGGGGCAGATGAGAATATGGTGTTCAAAATGTCATTAAACTGTGGTGACACAAAACAAGGTGTAAAGACCAATCAGATAAATGCATTTAACATGGGTAGGATATCAAGCAAATAAATAGTTGAACAAAAATCTTACTTTAGAAGGAAAATTACTTGATAAAGTTCATAGTTCAAGAATCTTATTTTAGAAGGAATATCACTTATTTTACAAATCAGCTTCAAAATCTCTAAATACATCTTAATTTAAACAAAGTTCATAGTTTAAATTATACTAGAGAAGTATGTTTCCAAATTTCTCCAAAAGAGTAAACCCCTACATCAGTCCTTGAGAATATATCAGTTGGACATTTTAGTCCTTTGGATTTTAAAAACCCTTAGTTAGCCCCTAACTTTGTAAAAGGTTATTCATTTTAGTCTTTTTTTCATATTATTTTTCACTGTCTTTATATGGAAAAATGACCAAGTGAATGATATTGTGCAAAACCATCCAGGTGGAGCCATATTCGTGCTTCGCATTGGGGACTGGCAAATTGCATCTAAGATATTGCCTGAACTTCTACAATTCATTGACTTGTATTCACTGATCTAACAAAATAGTGTTGCTGGAAGAAATTTTTTCCTAAATAAAAGGTAGCATCTAATTGTTCCATTTGCCTAATCTTCAACATGTTACAAATTTATAACCTAAATTATGGGTTCACGAAAGATTATATGCCAAATTAATCACAGGGGATGTAGAAATAAGATATTCGAAGAGTCACTTACCCATCCACCACCTGTTCTAACTGGACCATGACCATCTGGTGCAGTGTTCATGACAAAATATTGTGGTATTGATATCGCAAGGAACAAGGTTAGGCCCAGAACATAGATATTTCTTATGGAATTGGTATTTGCAAACTGAGTAAAAGAAATCCCAGTAGCAGCTGCAAAAAAATCAACAATAAAATAAAAGGCTTGTGTTTATTGGTCAAAATTATTGTAACCTTTGTAATAATAGCAGCAGCACCTACCCACAATACCAAATAAAACACAGTATATGGCAGCAAATATCGGTAGGGGAATCGATGCAAAAAAGGCTCCAAATTTCCCTGAAAGAGACCGTAAAATAATTACACCAGGAATGTAAAAACTGGAAGTCTACCCACGTGTTTCAGGTGTAATATAGTACCAAAAATAGAGAAGAAGATCATAAAACCACATGATATTTGCACTACTCTTCGGCTCCCTATATGTGTCAGACCAAGTAGGCCAACATTTTCACTGCAATTATAAAAAAAGATTAGTTAGGTTATTACTCAGAATTCTTAATCTCAAATCTATACTAATATTCCTCTTGCTATTGGAAGTTAGCAAAGCTCTCACTCTATAAAACTAAGACTTAATATAAAAATATATGCTATCAAATGTAACAAATAAATCAAAAAATGTGTATAATAAATATTAACCATACAAAGCTAGGGTGTGCATGGAAGTAGTGGAGGACTAAGAGTGGATTATATCAGAACTCTAGATACATTGTAAATTTTATTTCTCCCCTCTACCACTCTGTTTCCATTTCCCACTCGTAGGCAAGGTGGGCTTAGAAAGTCCATTTCAATAGACCATTCTGATGTAATAGATAAAAAATGCTCAAACAAAAAATAAAACTCTCCTTGGCTTCATGATCTAGGAAAAGCATCAAATATGGATAAATTAGTTTAAATCTTGTAACAAACACAACGACCAAGCATAAATTTCTGTTGCCCCTAATTTATTTTCACAATTTTTTGTGAATTCCAACAACAGTTCACTATAGGATATGTTTTGATTGATAGTGGAATGGAATGACTTAAGTAGCCATTGTTTGCATTGATTAAAATAAGGTGGAATGGAATGGAGCTTGGTGGAATCTATTCCAACAAAAAACCTTGGTTTTCTTCCCCACAAATTGGGGTATTGGATGGAAACAACTTATTGTTTACTAATATCCTTACCATTTCATGCAATTTCAAAAATAATGGAAAGAAAGCTTTTCTCCATTCCATCGTGAATATCAAAATAATGGTATGGTAATTTTATCCCATTTCATCACATCCCATTAATCATTAGATATGCAAACATGAGCAAATGCTCAGTTGAAGGTTTAGGGTCTTAAGAAGTTTAGTTGTCTAAAGCAATCATTGATGAAAGATTTAAAAATGGTTCACCTGATATGTGTCAAGTTCTTAATAATTAAAATTTTATAAAGCTGAAATTCAACCCTAGGTAACTTTCCATCCATGGACATCCATGGACATAATAGCTATTACCCACAAAACCAACAAGGAAAAACTAATAGACAAGAAGATGACACTTCACAGCAAAGAAGCAAAACTTTATGATAAAGATTGCCATTTTGGGACATTAGATGTTCATAGGACATCACTTTCTTACACAGATACAGTGGTACCAACAACAGAACCAAATATGCCTTCAACCAGCATGCCAATGCCCTGCATTTAGAAGGGTGAAAAACAGAAGTTGGTGATAATTGTTACATGCATATGAAGATCTTGCAACAGTGTTAAAGAACAAGTAAATCAATTGTTAAGAACCAGGATTCACCTGCATCCCGATGCTTCGGCTGAGCACATGTGCAGGCGGTGGTGTTGCACCAGAAAGTCTGGCTGCAGCAAAGAAACCACCAGTTGACTGCATTCAAAATTTCATCAAGAAAAATGCTCTGCATTAGATAATCAGTTTGATGACAATGAATGTAAATAATGGCATATAGACCAAAAAAAAAAAAAGGTTAAGATCATTTTCCATTGGGTAAAGTTGTCAAATGCCTCAAAATTGAGAATGAACATATAAATTATTAGAACTATATATAGAATTTAAAATATTAAGAAATTGTTGATAGAGTGATAGACCTCAGCAGAAGAGACAAGTGCTGCCCCCATCATCCCAAAGACGTGACTAGCTCTGAATATGGGAGTACCCCACTGGAATGGATATGGAACTTTAATCCTGAAATAAAAACAAATTTAATTGTAATTATGAAGTTCCAGAGAGAGAACTCAAACTCAAATAAACTGTTGAATTGATTGTTTTTCTGAACATACCAAGGAGCAGAAGACATAAGGTACGAGCGATCTGTGCGACAGCTCACTTGTGTCTGTGATTTAGCAGTATTGTATGCACCAGCCACAGTAAGGATAGCAGCAAATGCCCAGATGACAGCAATGCAGAGAAGTAAAGCAAACCTCTCAAGTACTTGATGAGCAGCATGATGAAGCCGCTTCAAATACTGCCAGACCAGAAGAAAAAAAAGGTCATATTAGTATTAGAGAGAGAAAAAACCTCTTGAGAAATTGTTTCAGATAAGATATAAACCTGTTGTGTTATGACCAGTAGAATGAGCATAGGTAATCCAATCTGCACACAGTTTGCTACCTGCATAGAAGAAGAAAGTTGAGTTCATGAACTCTTACTATTTATATTTTTTTATTATAATAAATAACCCCTTTATTCAAGGAAGCAGCATTAGGAATATTTACCAATGGAAAGCCCCTGGCAAACAGGCCAAGACCCGCCACACATACCAAAGGTACAATGATTATGGGACTAAACAACCTGATAAAAAAAAAAAAAAAATCACCAAAAGATTAATTAATAATTTATGATAAAAAAAACTAAAGCTGTTGCTTTTAACGCTGCTTTAAACTTAGACCATGAACTTAGAATAAAAGGGAAAGCAAGTCAACACTGGCAAATGACATAAGTTTACCTTGTCAAATTTCCCCACGTCTTACTAAACCCAAGGAAGATATTGACGAAAGAAGAAACAATAAGGGATCCTTGAATTGTTCTGATTGTGTAGATAAACCTCTACAAGTGCCAGTGTGATAATTCATTAGCAGTTTGATTCACCATTTTCATAATAGAGAAAGCAATTCAGTTAAGAAATAACAAGACAAGCATACACCATCCAAACTGAAGTGAGAACATGTTCAGTTAAAGGGAAAAGCAACAAAATCCCAGAACAAAAATTTGAATTAAACCAAACATAAGATAAATAACGCTTGAAGGAAGAGAAGATATTGCATTCAAACAAACAAAAGAAAAAGAAAGAAACTAAGATTCTGGCATCAAGTTCCTTAAGTCCACGGCTTAAAAAATCAATAAATAGAAAGCTTTTATTGGTAACCATGGTGGGAGTGCATCAGTAACAATAAAAGCCATACATTCCAATAAAAAACTTTCCACTGTTTTTCCTTAACCAAGCATCCTTAAGGCACTCCTTAGCATTTATTTTCCAAGAAATAAAGGTATAAAGAAGATCATCTTGAATATCCTAGTAGTAGTACAACTGAATTCAGCAAAAGTAAGTTCCATCAGCAATTACATGCATGTTCGGATTAAAGTTTACAAACTTAAGTTTGAATGAGCTTCATTTTGCAAATGGAGTTTGCAAAAGCAACTCTCCTTTTGCTTTCATTTCAAACCAAACAAGAGGCTTTTTTCCGCTTTACTTTTTGAATGGACATTCTTGTAACAACAAAAGAGTTATAAATAAATATAGTATATCAACAAAAGTTGCAAGTTAGAAGCTATTAGCAACATAAACAAACCTCATGCTCAGAAGGGAATGTCCTGTCTGTGTAATCATTGATTATGGACAAAACTGGAAGCAAAAAAGCAAATGATCCACCCATCACCGTTGGAAGCCTTGACCCAAACAAAGTCTGAAGCAGTGTGTTCAACCCAGACATAAACAACAATGACTGAATCACACGAGCCTTGTCACCCTATCAAAAATAGCAAAGTTTGACATTGTTATACAATAATTTTATACTATAGCAAGGAGAATATATAGTACTACAATCTATATTATAAATTATAAATTTCACTTACATGGTCCCCACCCATTGCAGGAACCAGTGTGGTTGCAATCAGAACCGTTGTTCCAAGCATCACAATGTAGTGCTGAAAACCCAGTAGAATAGCCACCGCTGCCAAAAAAAAATAAAAAATCTTATGCAATCAAAAGTTGAAGCTTTAAGATGCATGCAGCATCATAATCATAAGGTTGAATCAGAGAATTAAATTAATTTTTTTTCACATAAAAGATTCACAAAGCTGACAAGAGCAAAAAACAAAGGACCTTTTTATTCTTAAGAGAATAAAATCAGAGTGGAATAAAGGTAACAAAAAGCAATCTGCAAACAAACCAAGTTATATAATATATAGATAGAGACACACGAAACTGAGTTTAAAAAAAAGAACTTTTTATTACAACACGAGATTCCTAACTGCTTTTCACATCAAAGATAACCTTTTTCCATCTTATAACACTAAAAAAGGTAAAAAAAAGTGAGAGAGACTAACGCCATGAAGGATTTGAGTGGATGCAATAGTGAAGCTGCGAGAGTTGTTCAGCTGGCTGCCAAACGGGGCCTCTAGAAAGTGCTAGATTTGGCGGTGGTGGGCCTGCCGGAGGTGCCTGAACCGGTGGCGGTGCATGGTTGTGGTGCTCTTCACCCATCTTATTTTTCTCGAAGAGAGTGTGAAAAGAGAGAGAGAGAGAGAGAGAGAGAGAGAGAGAGAGAGAGAGAGAGAGACAGAGAGAGCTTTTGTGCTGTGTATTGAAAAATGAAAAGCAGAGAAATCAGAAGGAAACAAGCAAGGCTTTGAAAGAATGAGGATGGCTAGCTTTGAAACAAAGGAAAGAAAAGTAAAGTAAATTAATTGAAGTGTGAGGAGACTCTCTTTCTTATTTCGAAAAATAAGGGGGTTTATAATTAATTAAGTAATTAAGTCAAGAGTTGTTTTTCCAGAAAAGTACAAGGAAACAGTGAGGAAGGAGTTATTAAGGTTGCGTTTTATGGTTGTCGTATTGTGAGGGAAGTATTTTTATTCTTTCTTTCTTTTCTTTATATATTTTATTTTTCATTTTAAATTGATGGACATGGAGTTAATGAGAAAGTATGGGTTTGAACGCGTGGATCTGATCTGCAGTGTTTTTTTTTTAAATTTATATTAAATATATCTTTCGTATCAGAAATAATTTTATTGAAACAGCTAAAATTATTATAAATGATAAAAAATTTAACATAATCTTTTATATCCGAGATTTTTACATTAATTAATTCACCAGATGCATGATGATATGGGGTGTTTTACTTACGGTCTTCGAGGTGTTCAAACCTCCTCACACACTTTGCATTCTACTTCTTCCAAATTACCATTATGCCATTCTCTGCCAAATTTGCAATGTAGTTACCATACAGTTACTTATTGAACTCTGGTCAAGCATGTATTTCATGCGTCAACGGTTCTGGTCCACGCCACTTCTTCACAATGCCACAAACCAGTCAACAACAACGTAAAGTAGTGAGCAATGATAACAACTACTCTTGGTCAAATTTCGAAATATACACACAAGGTTTTGGTCATTTGAAACTGTTGTGACTGATAGTGGTTAGTTTAGAACATAATCATTCTTAAAGTATGTTTTTGGTATGTATTTAAGGATGTGTTTTGTAATAATCAAAGTCAAAGTATGTTACTAACAGTAACAGAGTAACAGTAACAGAGTGGTATTCGTTGAGTTTTCTTCTCTCTTCAAGATATTTAAAGTAAATTGCAGAAAAATATATTGTCTTCATTTTTACCATTTTTGGCAGCCCGAATTCAAGGGTTAACAGTGCGGTCTAAATTCCCTCAATTTTCCCTCACATTTTATATGTTTGAGCAAATTAAAATAACATTCTTTAAGTTTCGTGTAATTACGTATATCTATTTTGTTAATTATTAAATTCACCTCCTTTGAGGTGATGTTAGTGTAAAATTTAAAAAGATGTTAATGTAATATTTTTAAACATATAAAAAAGTATTAGGATAATGTTTTTAAATTTGAAGGAGATTAGTGTAAAAAATAAAAAATATACTAAAAACTAGTCATTTAATTACTTTTTATTGTTATTCAACCTTGAAACAAATAATTATAATAATAGTATAAAATAATTTAAAGATTGAATTGATTAAATATACACATTATTCAAGTTACATCAATATTATTTTAGAAGTATATCATATTCCATTGATTTTATTATTATCTAATAACCCTAATAAATTGTATAAAAATTCTAATTTTTATTTAATCTGACGCTTTATCAATTATTTATTTAATTTCCTATGATCTTCAATGTTATTCCCTTATCAATAGTGGTGTCGATGATAAAAGAAATGATGATGGATGGTGATTAGGAGTGGAAATAGATCAGATCAAATTAGGCTTTGATAGGCCTAAGTCTGACCCGCATCACTATAAAATCCTCTGCATTCATTTTTTAATAATCATGAAACTTTTTTATTCTTATGTTACTTCTTGAAAAATGATGTTAAAACATTTTCTATTTCAAACGCTATCTTAACCTAAGTCATATTTTTTTATATTGAATTCTTTAATAAATATATCCTATTTTTTTGTATATAATAATTTTGAGTGTATTTGAGCATTTTGCTTGTCAACGTCTTAAATACGCCTATAATATGATAGATTTGAACTTTTTTAGCTATATTTTTCTCAAAAGCATTTTTTTATATAGTTTGTCTTACGACAAGTAATTAGACTTAGAACTTGAGATAATGTTGTTAAAAAAAACTTGAGATAATGAATATGATAACTTTTCCTTTGACAATACTTAATATTAATTCATACAATGAAAGATGTTGAGTCCTTGGACCAAAAAGTAAAATGGTAAATTGTGGATGAAATTCAGTTTACGTTTTAAAAATTAATCGGTTTACTATTTTTTTTTCATTCATGATGAATTTACTTAGGTATAGGTCCACTTCCTAATATGAGATTTGTCCTATTAATCAACTTATTCAAATCTTAATCAAGGAATGCAATTAATCTCCAACCAAACAAAGTGCACCAGTAATTAATACTACAATAGAAATCAAACAAGCAGGCTAACTTTTTCAAAAGATTTTATCGCAAAAGCTTGACATATTTGTTTTGGTATACAAAACAAAACACCAATCAATTAAAGCATCATCTATCTAACCGTTCACATCCTACCTCACAAACTAACGTTTCACATACAGCATTCCTACAACTTTAATCATTTCTCTTATCTTATTTCTTTTCTTAGTGAAAATTTTCTTATATTCCTGTCTCACCGAAAAAATAAAAAAAGAGTTGACTTTATCAATAAAGGAGTACTTTGCCCATAATCATAATCATAATCATAATCATAATCATGCATTAGGTGTCCCTCTAAAGGCCGGAATTAATCCAAATTATATGATTCAATAATTGCCTTGTTTAACTTATAGTTGCACCTGGGTTTTTTTTTTTCTTCGACTCTTCCATATTGGAATCAAATATTAACTGTTTGTTTGAACCACGAGTTTTGAGAAAGAAATTTAATTTTTAAATGGATTTACAATATTTTATACTAAAATAATTTGTTTAGATATTAAATTTGAAGTTTTTTTGTACAATGATGATGACTCAGAGAATTTTGTTTAGTAAAATGAAGAGATTACAATGATAATCAATTGTTCTATTTTAAATTTTTACAATATACATAATTTTATGATGAAAATTTAAATTATTTATATAAGCTTTTATAAATTACTTACTTCAATTCATGTTTAGTATAATAGGAACAAAATAGTAAAAATTAAAATTCATATTAATTTATTATTTATTATCTCTTACTTATAATTTTTTTATATTCATCTAAAAACAATATCTTATAAGAACAATTAACCCCATTATGTTAAACCTGCATCTACCCGAATATATTTTTAACATACTCTTTTAAATATTCTTTCCTATTGACTGAAATGCATAGGAAGTCGCATACTTCATGGGTTCCACATCTTATGATTTTCACCTAATCTTATAATCTCTATATATATAAGAATGTATTGCTAATAACACTATTTTAATCATTTTATTATTACTTTACCATACATGCACAATTGCACATGCAGTGGTAATTTGATGGCAAGGTGGAGGACATGCAAGGAAATTGATTGTAGTGTTTTATGCTGAGCAGACACTGGGTGTAGTATTTAAAATGTCGAGCCATCACGTGGGAACCATGTGATCCGTGGGGACTTGGAAGTTGGAACTACTAAATGCCCAGTTATGTGTGTAGTATAGTACTCGAGCTATTTTTCCCTAATTATATATTCAAATTTGTAATCCCAGGCACCGACCTTAACCGGCAAATATGTACCACAACCTACTGTAGCTCCTTTGTTTATTACTGATTTCTGATCTGAATTGAGAAGTTGAAATAAACCAAACCCCACACAATCTTTGCACCACCACGTTATAATAACTTCAATTTGGTAATACCGTTCTGAGATTATCAACAATGTGACTCAGATGGGTCATAACCATTAGGCCATGGATAATATGCAAGAGAATCTTTGTACACTCCAGGTTCCCCTCTCAAAGGTTGTTGAGAAGATTATCAGATTTTTTTAGTCTAAATCAAACAATAATCATTTGAGTTTAACTTTTTTTAAGCATATATTTGAATTTAACTTTTATTCACCACATTAACAGTTGAAAAAGTATATTATTAATCCATTAAAATCATTATTAATATCACAGTAAAAATATATTTGATTAAAAATCTAATTTTATCATTTCCTTTGATGTCAGTGAGATTTTCTTTAGATATGAACAATTATCTAGTCTCATTACACAAATATTTTGAATGAATATTAAGGCTTTCAATCTCTCCACATCCAAGTAATATAAGTCCAACTTTGTAATTCTCTCATATGTCACTAAAATTTCCTTAAGAGATGAACAATAACTAAGATTAAATTCTCCGAGAGATTTTAAAATAAAGGTCAAGTCTTTCAATCTTTCTACATTGACTTAAACTCAAAGATGTAAGTTTGGGGAGAGATAACATTGATGATGACAATGCATATATAGTGATGCCAAATAAATTCAATGTTGTCATTTTCTCTGATGCCATTGTGATTTCCTTTAAACATGAACAATATCTTATATTAATTTCTCTGAGATTTTGAATGAAGGATAAGACTTTCAATCTCTCTGCATCCAAATAAGTCCAATTTTGTAATATCCTTAGATGTCACTGAGATTTCCTTGAGAGATGAACAATAACTAAGATTAAGTTCTTTGAGAGATTTTGAATGAAGGTCAAGTCTTTCAATCTCTCTGCAATGACTTAAACTCAAATATGTAAGCTCGAGGAGAGATAACATTAAGGATGACAATGCAAATATAACGGTGCCAAATAAACCCAATGTTGTCAAATAAACTCAATGTTGTCATTTCCTCTAAGATGTCACTGCGATCTCCTTTAGACATGTACAATTTGAGATTAGGTTTTTTGAGAGATTTTGAATGAAGGATAAGTCTTTCAATCACATTGTGGTTACTTAAACCCAAACATCTATCGTTAGATTACACATAACATAAATGTTGATGATGTAATAATATAGGTGCAAGACAAATCTAATGTTGTCATTTCCTTTTATGTCATTGAAATTTCCTTAAGAGATAAACAACCATTGAGATAAAGTTCTTTGAGAGATTTTGAATGAAGATTAAGGAGTTCAATTATATAACATGATATTAAATATAAATGTGTAAGCTTGGGAAGATACAATATTGATGATGACAATGCACATATAGCGGTGCCAGTTAAATCCAACTTTGTCATTTACTCTGATGTCACTGAGATTTCCTTTAGAAATGAACAACAACTAAGATTAAGTTCTTTGAGAGATTTTGAATGAAGGTTAAGGCATTCAATCATACAACATGATATTAAATATAAATGTGTAAGCTTGGGGAGATACAACATTGATGATGACAATGCACATCTAGCATTGCTAGTTAAATCCAACTTTGTCATTTACTCTGATACCATTGAGTTTTCCTTTAGAGATGAACAACAATTAAGATTAAGTTCTCTAAGAGAATTTGAATGAAGGTCAAGTCTTTCAATCTCTTTGCAGTCACTTAAACCTAAATATGTAAGCTTAGAGAGAAATAACATTGATGACGACAATCCACTTATAGGGGTGCCAGATAAATCCAATGTTGTAATTTCCTTTGATGCCATTAAAATTTCCTTGAGAGAAGAACAACCACTGAGATTTCCTTGAGAAAAGAACAACCACTGAGATTAAGTTCTATAAGACATTTTGAATGAAGGTTAAGGCTTTTAATTCTGCATATTATCAAATACAAATGTGTAAGCTTGGGGAGAGAAAACAGTAATGATGACAATGCACATATGGTGATGCCAGTTAAATCCAATTTTGTCATTTCCTATGATGCCAATGAGATTTCCTTGAGAAATAAATAATTGAGATTAAGTTCTATGAGAGATTTTGAATGAATGTCAAGTCTTTCAATCTCTTTGCAACGACTTAACCCCAAATATGTAAGCTTGGGGAGATTGATGATGACAATCCACTTATAGGAATGCCAGATAAAACTAATGTTGTCATTTTCTCTTATGCTACTGAGATTTCCTTGAGAGATGAAGAACCACAAAGACCAAGTTCTCAGAGAGATTTTGAATGAAGGTTGAGGCATTCCATCTTTACGCAAATCCCTTAAATCCAAACATGTAAGCTTAGGAGGACATAAAGAGGATGGATGGAGATGATGCAAGCTTTCACAACATCTAAGAATTAATGTTTCAAGTTTTTCTGAGGTAGATAAGTCTGGGATCTCAACCAAATCTCAAGAGTATTCATTTTTAAATTCACAAGATTCTATAACAAGAAATATGCATACGATTGTTAAAAATTTGTTAAATTTATAATCACAAGCCTTAACTAAAAGAAAAAGCTAATCATACATAAAACACTTGAGCCAGAACAAAACATTTACCACTTAATACTCTGTCATGTACTTTTACAAATTGAAAGAAAAATGGAGTTCGTATAGCCACATTCTTACCTGAACCCCATCCTAAAGCTTTTTAAGCTTGTTGTGATGCATATTAATCTCTACAAGATGTTCAACAGAAAAGGTAGGTGGCAAAGATTTAAGAAAAGATTTAAGATTCATCCAATCCATTCAAGGTACCTCAATTTATTAGACTATAACTCAAGACCATTAGGAATGTTTAGTTTGCACTACCTGTCATAGATTCGAAGAAAACTCATGTTAGTCATCTTTTCAAGGGAATCAAAGCTCAAATATAGATCCCCATTTAATTCATGCAAATTGAAAAATATGCCTTCGACAACATCAGTTCCCTAAGAAACAAAATTTAGAATAATAATTAGCAAAGAATAGTATACTACCTACACTCTAAAAAGAATCATGTGTTATCAAATAGAAAAAGTTGCTTCTTCCATTTACCTTGTTGTGTTTCAAAGTGTCATACACTTCCTCAATACTACACAATCGACTTCCTCTTTTAGGTTCATTAGATTCTTGATGAACTATTTTTCGACCCATTTCCTGTATCAAGTCATGCATTTCTATCAAATTGTTATGATAGATTTGTCTAAAAGGACTTTTATCCCACAATTTGGAAAGAAACCAAAAGCTTCCAGTACGTTTGTTACCCTATCTCTTTCTTCTCCTTTGAAGAAACATGCAATGTCTAAAAATATCTCCTTTTTGAAAGAATCTAAGCTATCATAACTTAATTTTAGTACCTTATGGATTTCCATTTTTGGAATCAACCAGAGTTTTATCAACTCACTTTCCGATGCCTCTTTATTTCTATTACAAAGGCTTCCCCCTATAACTTTTAAAGGCAAAGGGACACTTTTACAATAGGATACTCTTCTTGATAGATCTTCATATCCATCTTTTGGTTGTTTTTCTCCAAAAGCAGTCAAACAGAAAAGTTCAAGAGAGTGATGAGAACTTAATTCCTTGACCGAATATATTTCATCGATTAGGCCAAGTATTTTGCTTATTTCTTGTTGTTACAATGTCTATACTTCTTGGTCCCAAAAAATCATATTCTTTTATCAATGTTTAGTGTTTCTAATTGTTCTGAGGTAGCCACATCATCCAAGACAACGAAAACTTTTTTTACGTTGAAGCCTACTTATGTCAGAAATATCAAAACAATAATTTTTAATTCCTAACAACTTAGAAAAAAGGTCATCACGTAAACCTTCAAGCTTGCTATTTTCTCCCTAATTTTGCGAGGAAGCAACACCCTTTGAAATCATACAACAGATTGTCATATAAAGCTGCAGCAAAGGTGCTTTTACCTATACCACCCAAGCCCTATATTCCAAGAATTTTAACTTCACTTGTCGCATTTTTTAATAATGATTCAATTTGTTGATAATTTTCCTCAATTCCAGCAAGTCCTTTACGTTGGTTAGGGGTTCTTGGAGCCAATTTTCTCAAGATATCTTCAACAATGTCCTTAAGGAATTCAGATTCAGTCCTAGCATATGAAAAAGGCAACAGAGAAACAAATGAGTTGTTATAAGTCAAAAAAATTCAAGAGAAAAAAAATGAACTATACAAATGATTATACATAATCTATGATCAGCATGGTAGTGTAGTAGACAAAGAAATAAAAAAATATCATTAGAGAATGAAAATTCAACAACATAGAGAAACTACCATGAAAGGTGTTGTACTATGAAAGTATGTTCAACTTATAATCAAATTTTGCCAACTAGATTTAAAACAATACAATGTCTTTCTCATTTTTTTTCTTTAATAAAGGTTAAGCACTCTCGATTCCTTTTATTTACCTAAAATTTTGAGTCTCCTGTTAATATTTGTTGAACCCCTAATGCATAAAAAGATTTATAAAGTTTTCATTGTAACAAACAATTAATGTCACATTATTATATTTATTGCACTGATGATAATTAATTGATTATTTAATATTTTGAAGTTACTAATATTTTGGATTTATGAAAATCAACATAATTGAGAAGATTATTTGAAGAATTATGAAGATTGATATCATTCGAGATGACATGAAATTAAGAAGATTAGTGTCTATTTATTTTTATTAAATTTTATGTAAGGAGATTAGAAGATTGATCTTGCCAAGATATTTGTCTTAAGATTGCATTACATAATAAGATAGAATATTTTTTAAGATTGTATTCAAGAAAATAGGATAGAATATTTTTTAATATTGTATTCAAAAATAGAATATAATATTTTTTAGATTGTTCTGCATGATATAATAGAATATCTTTAAGATTGTATTGCATAATAAGATAAAATATTTTTTAAGATTGTATTCAAAAATAGGATAAAATATTTTTAAGATTGCATTGCATAATATAATATAATATCTTTAATATTGCATTGCATGATATGATGAAATATCTTTTAGGATTGCATTCAAAAATTAGATAAAATCATATGCTTAAATTAATATAAATAGAAACATATTTTTGTATTTAGAGTATGTATTCCATTCCAAATAATATTAGAGTTTTATAGAGTTTATGTTTGCATCATTGAGAGAATTGTAGTGAGATTATATAGAAGCATTTGACAAGTCTGATTCTTCAACTCTCAATTGGAAAGGTACCTATTTGCTTAAGGAATAGAAGCGTAAAGGTAATAATTTTATTGTATTCTTCTACTTGACTTTAAAAGAGGTCGCAACTCGGAAACTAGGATACCAGTTATGTCTCTGTTCTTGATGAATTGAGAAGTGTGACTTCTGGCTAGCTGGGAAATAAGGATACAAGTCTGGCTCTATTCTTGGTGAATTGAAACGAGAGCTTTTTTCTAGAAAACAAGGATATCAGTTGGGATAATTGTTGTGTAAAGGTAAACTGAGAAACAAGGATACTAAGAACTCTTGTACACAAAATTATTATATTGGAGCTGTCCATTAGATTGATTATCCAATGATGTCGTGATTTTTTATCCAATTGAGTTTTCCACATTAAAATTAATTCTGTCTTATTTATCTTTTATCTCTATATTATTTGCTTTGATTTTAAATTATGAATTATTTTATAAAACTCAATTCAACCCCCTCTTGAGTTTGTCTGGAACCAACAAGTCCCACCCAGCAAAATTTTCTGCTTTAGTTGGAGAGTCTTTCCAGTCGTTGCACCTAGAATCTCCCTCATGTTTTGCAAAGGTCTGCTCGTTAGCTCCCAGACTGCTTCCTAACATGGGATGGATCTATGTTGTAGAATATTGGTATTACAATCTGCCCTTGGACTTTCTGGTATTCCAGAATCTTGCTGAGTTCACCCAAGCACCACTTTGAGGAAGCTTATTTCTCTGAAAAGATGACAATAGATACACGAGAATTTTCCAGCATGGCTTTGATGAGTGCCGATGAGATTTCATCTCCCTTCTTAAGCTGGTCGTCTATATAGGTGCATGTTGACTTTCTCATCCTTCAAAGCTTTATTTAGATGGCTTGTGAAGTTCCTGCGAGTGTCTTCTCCTTGAAAGCCTAGAAAAACATCATATTTTTTAGAAGACGCCATAGAAGAAGAGTTGGAGGAAGAAGCAACAGCACTACTGGTCCTTTGCTGCTTATCCATTATGAATTCCTGGTGCTGCACCTACAATGATCAGAACGCTACATTTGAAGAAATGAAAAATAACTTTTTTGTTTTGATGGGTTCCTATCTAATATGGGACATGTCTAAATCTAGCATGGTGAAGTGAATAACTCAATTCCAACTATGGACAGGTTAATTATTGACCATGGATATATCAATTAAATTATCCAATGATCAGAATTAGTGACAAATAACCTGTTGCATGTAAAGGTTTGAAGTAGAAATTTGTATAGCTTCAAATAGAGTTTTCATAAATTTAAGTAGATATTGACGGTTAACATTTATCTGTGTTGTTCTGGAACTACTTATTGAAAACTAATCGTGATCATCTTGTGGACCTATGAAACAAAGAGGACAGTAAAATAAAGAAAATATGTTACCTCCAATGGCTTGGCGATCTCCGATGACAACGACAAGATTCGACTAATTTTGAAGCAGATCTTTCGTTCTTTGCTGATTAAAAAAAAAACGACAGTGTGAATTAAGGGACGTTTAAGAGAAAAACTCGACGGAATTCTTTCGTTTTAGAGCAATTGCTACGCGCAAGGAAAGTAAAGTTCAGGCTTGCTCAGACTCATAGTCACAACAAATGTCAAGAATCAAAGCTTAAATTCTATTTTATTTTATTCTCTGCGTGTTTCTATCATTGACTGCATGTTGAAGCAAGAATACGTGTTTTCACGTTCTTTTTGCCAATTTGACGTTAATATTAATATATATTAAAACGTGGACCTGGACCAAGGGAAGACTTTTGGCCAATTTTTGACACTATACTATCTATTTATTCTACACTGTATGCTCTTTCTTTTTTTCTTTCTTTTATAAAATAAAATTACTATTTTTTTAGTACTAAAACTAACTATAAAAATGACCAAAAAATTAAGTTCAATAAAAAAAAATCACTTAACTGTATTAGAAAAATATATTCAAAGATATGTCAAACCTTACTTATAAAACACATGATAACAAAACTTAACCCAATTAATGCCTAACATAATAAAGGAATTCACTACAATACATATTGTAATGTTTTAACATAATATGCAACGTAATACAAACTTCATAAACAACATGAATTATCTTCATTGCCGAATGTTTTTATAATTTTGTATAAAATATATATATATATATTTGTTATATTAAATTATATTGTGTCGGTATGGGACAGGTGGATATTAAAATATCCAAAACCTGCAATCATTCCTATTGTTTTTTCTTTTTGAATAAATACTTGAACCTAAACTCTTCTATGTGGTCTCTTAAAAAAAACAAAAAAAACTCATCTATGTGGCAAGTAATTTCCTTTTCCAGTGTGAATAGTTTTTTTAAGTACCGATTAAGTCCAAATTCAATTGTCATCTCTAGCTTCCTATGGTACTTAGCAACATATTCATTTGGCTCAGTTTCAAACCTCTATAACAAGCATCACCAAGGACTCCAATCACGGGTTTAAAGTTCTTGGTCCCTCTCTCCCTAATCATCCTTTGATGTTCAAGTTCCTAATCCCTTTGTATGACCTTTTGTTTTTGTTTTCTTCTGCTTGCTCAAAAAATCATGGGAATTCCATCTAAAATTCGTCACCTTAAAGTATATTGAAAGAGATTTGATTCTCTATGCTATTTCCAATTTTCCATTGCAATTGTTGGGATCATAGAAAGGACAAAGTTTAAAAACAGTTTCATAAGTGTTTTTAATTATGTTCTTTAATAAGAATTAGAGTTTTATATCTGTAATCTGCGTTGATATAAGGTAAGATTCTAATTTTGATTTTTTTCATAATAAAAAAAAAAGTGTCAAAAGATCTACAATAACTCACACATCATTGTTCAATCAAGTGAACCAGATTCTTTGGATAGATTCTAATTTTGATTGATAAAAAATATTAAAAAGACCTATGAAAATGCATTTAGTTTTATCCTTAGAAACTAACTGCGAGTTTTTATCTATCCAACACAATAAGACAGACATTGGAAAGCCTTTGCCAACAATTATGTTTTGGCTGGGTTTCCATTATGGTTGTATGGTTGGTGTGGTGGAGTTTTTTTAAATGCAGAGTTCAGCAAAAATGAAGTCACCACGCACAAAATTACTCGGCGTTTATTGGCATTGGTTGGTATCAGTGATAAGCATTGCGAACTGTGTGATAACTTGTTATGTGCCTCTTGGTAAAGGGGTGGAAGACAAGTCCCAAACGTTTAGAACTTAATATTAATATGCCTCCAAGATGTTCACTGTAATGTAAATTGTTTATGTTAAAATATGATATAAATTTCTAGAATAGAAAAGAAAGTCCTAGAAGTTCATGATTTAAATATATTAGAAAAGTATAAAAGTATTGTTATGAATAATCTAAAAGGATTTAGGACGTAAGTAAATGGTAGTATTCTAGACTATTATATAAAGTCTAGAAAAATTTATCTCTAGAATTATCATGTCACAATCTTGCTTAATGTAATGAGTTTGAGAAATAAATGTAAACTCCTCCTTCTATTGTCTAAGAGCTACATGACCACTAAATCATCTACTACTTTTATTATATCGAGGTCTTTCATGTTAGCACAGTATTACATTTAGGATAATAAGTTCTCGAAGACTGTATTCATAACCAAACATAAAGCACAGTAGCACACCGCACATAAAAAACCTCTCCCATAGATGTTTTTTCCCCTCATAATCAGCCCAACCACTTAACATGGAAAAAAACACATTACCAAATAACACACCAGCTTAGTCCTAACTGCTTCATCAGAGGTACCAATTAAAGAATTGGGTTCATATCCTAGAAGACAACGAAATCGTGTAAAAGCAAATTACTTTTCTCTTCTTTCTCCTCTCCTATTTTCGTATTTACATGAGCAATCATGAGTGCATGAGTTATATTTTACAAGAATTGGTGAACTCTCGCATATCAAAAGATCAACAGAAGAATCTACAAACACAACCTAAAAAAGTGTAAAAAAAAAAAAAAAAAATTATAACTTACAAGAGTTTCTCCTACCATTTCACATCCAGTGTAAGAGGCTCCGGAGGAAGAAAAACGGGTCTCAACTTTGTGTATGACATATTGGACATCAAATGCGCCCAGGAAACCGAAACTGATTCAATAAAAGGTCTTACTTTCTTGATTAAAAGAGGCTTGAGCGTGTTATCCTCAACTCTGGCCAATATCTCAAACCAGAACCTTTCAAAACTAGGCCTTGTTCTCCAATCAGGAATTGTACGATTAAGAGTGGCATTATTACTTAGGTCTCTTTCTAATTCTAAGGGGAACTTCACAACAGCTGATGCTTTAATATTTGCTTTGAGAAGGCCAAAAAGCTTATCTTTAAGTATCTTACGGTCAAGAAGACTCCTCAAAACTTTCTCCAATATACTTAATCTCAAACTTAAGGAATCAATGGGGCATGCTCGCTTTCTAAACATATGACCATGGTAACATTTTTCTGGAAGCAGCTCAATAGCATCATCTGAAATCAACGTAGTTGCTATGTGTGCATAAGAGTTTCGAGCTCTATAAGCAACCAAAGATGCAGAGCCTGATATGCGTATGGGAATCAGAGCCATGCAAGTTGAATGCGAAAAGGGCCAAAGGTCACTCTTCCCCTCACTACACATGGCACTTCCATTCATTTGCAGATCAAGATCAGACGAGTAAAAAAGAGAGATTTCTTGTGCTCTTCTTACTTCTACTGTAATACCCTCACCAACAAGGATGTGTTTCAAAGAAGTGTACGAAACATTCATCTGCCAGACAGAGTCAGAGATCAGAATTTATCGAAATATCAAGACTGCTTGTTATCTACAAGAACTAACTTGGATGTATCATAGATTGCTCAGAGGAAAGAAAAAATGAACTTATTAACAGCAGGCCAATCATCAAATTTTGCCAACTGAACTTAAGAGTAGCACAAATAAACATAAACAACAGCAGAAAAATATCTTCAACTTTTAAGACATCACTAGCTATAGAGGAAAGGTGTTTATGTTAGCAATAAAAGTTAAGGCTAGTAGGCTACAGCAAAAACACATAAGAAATAACAAATTGTCCATTGTCATCAACGCAACAGCTATCGTTAAATAACACTTCATCATATACATTTAGTGTGTGTTTGGATCAACGTCCTTGATCCAAGTTGCCCTTCAAATTCACGTCAAGACAAGAAAATGACACAGAAGCAAGCCCACAAAGCTTCAGATGGACACACGTCGCAGAGCACAATATATGCAACCAAAGATGTGGATAGTGGATGCATTGGAAGTGAAAGGAGTAAATCTTGATCAGTTATCTATACTTGGATGGTCAAGATTGCTGTAATTAGTTTTAATCTTAATTAACCATCCATTTTAAATTATACAGTTGAGATTTTGATTTAGAAAAGTTTAAAAGTCATATCAAACCATGTTTATTTCTGATTAATTGATTGATAGTATACAAGTTATTTTTAAGCTCACCAAAAAAAAAAAAAAGAGAAGTTTTTACACCGGCCATGTATAGCCATTCATTAAACTCTTTCACATAACTACCTTAAATAAAAGCTATACTACGAAAATTTCCTATTGATTGATGATAGTGCTATGCATATTTTTTTTATCGGCTAATGTTAGTTTGTTAGTTTTGTTAGCAATTACAATTGGGAGCACTCGAAGTTGCGACCTCAACCAGTAGGTCAGCCTTACCTTATATCTCCGATTGTGCCATGTATACAATTTTTTTTTTCTTATTTCCTGGATAAGAGTTTCAGCCATCAAATTACCCTCTACATAAAATACAATTTTCAAAGGAACAAAGAAGAAGAAGAAAAAAAACTTCAACAATCTGAATAAGAAAAATGAAAAACCATGACAGAATCTTAAGAGGAATGGAAAGAATAGCTTACGGGGAGGGAAAGCGATAGGTTGTGAAGGGCATCGACCCGCAACGCAAAGGGACCTTCTAATTTGAGGGTATGAAGGAGTGGGAAGGAACCGAGCCGGTGAACGAGAGAGGGCAAATCGGGAAATGGTGTTCTGAACTTGTTCCACGTGGCAACTTCGTCTGCGAATTTGAGGGTGAAGCTATCATTATCACTACCCATTCCGATTCGGAACTCGTAACTCAGGGAGGTCCCGAACCTAACCTTTCCGACATCGAACTTGGTTACTCTCACGTCGTCGTCGTTAGAAGAATCCCACTTCTGTTTCGCCGACACCGCCTTCAGAACATCCTTGATTTCCACGAATCGAAAAAGTTAAGTTAGTAATAAACAGATTTAGAATAAACAAATAAATGGGAGTGTTGATTGGTACCTGCAAAATGTGGGTGGAAGAAGAAGAAGAAGCAAAGGCGGTGAATTGAAGGAGAAATAAGAAGAATGAGAGAGGGAAGCAATAAGGTGTCATCCTCAAAGCGTCAACGGTGGGTACTTCCGGCGAGAGCAGAGGTATCTGATGGGAACTACACAGCGTTTCTCTCGCCTCTCAGATTCGCCAAACTCGTTCGGATTACGGTGTCAGTTTCTATATGTTATTAAAGAATAGATTCATTATTAACAATATAAAAAATAATTATTCTCTATAACAGTAAATTAATTGATAAGGGATAATTTTAAAAATTTAATAATTATATACTATCTTTCAATCATAAATTAGTATTAAAATAATTCTTAAATAATTATTATAAAAATCAATAAATATATCATATATAATAATTATAATTAGATGATATAATATTATTTTATATTGTTCATGAATAACATATTTTTCCTGGTTTAATCTAAAATTTTTTTAATTTAAGTCTTGAATTATAATTAAAGTTTTATATGATGCATTAATAATATAAAATAATTTTATTATTTAATTGTACATTATTATTAATATAATTTTTAACATAATTTATAAAAATTAATAAATTTATCATAAATAATAGTGAATTGTTTATTTTCTTATATAATTATCTTAAATATTTGTTATTACTAAAAAAATTGTCATTCTCTTTTTTTTATTATAGTTTTAAAAAAATTAAAATACTTGTGTAATACACAAAAATTTTGCTAATTTATTATTTATTGTTGATAACATATTCCACATTGAATATAGACCGAACTGTCTCATGACATTCAGAATCCAGCTCACGTACTACTTTAATGGCCGAACAGTTCAACCCTTGTTTCTCTTTCGAGCTTCCCCAGAAAAACGGCTTAAGATCCTGAACATTCAGGAAGATATGGTCAAACATTTGGATTCATTAAAAAATGAGAAGAATTCACTCCACATCGAGTTAGCCGTGAGAATTGCCGATTGGAAATCCAATCAAAGGGAAAATTGCTTAGTAATGATATTTACATAACATATTGAAATAATTTAACTTAATTCTTATTGGTTAGAAATTTTGACAAGACAATTTATTTGAATTCAAATATGTGGGGCTTAATGTATTGTTTTAGTTTATATATATATATATATAGTATATGATAAATTGTAACACCATTAAATAATCACATAATTCTAAGTTTTTTCACTTATCAATTATTTTTTTTAGTAAATTGACAAATTCATTTTAAAAGTGTGATACATGATAAATTGATTTTAAGAAGATGAAAATATAAATTTAGTTTTTGGATGTGTAAAAATGCGATAAATTAATTCTAATTGTTAAATTTGTGAAACTATTTTATCATTAAATTATAGTATTCAATAATTAATTTGATAATAAGTTGTATTTTTAGAATCAAATTTGCATTAAGTTCTAAAATTTAGGAACCAATTTATGATAAATTAATGTGATTAAATTTAAATTTTTTATGTTTGAGAAATTAATTTGTGGGCGCTTCACATTGTGAGGGATAAATTTTGCTATATACCCTTTATTTTTTAGTCTTTTACTTTGCAACACTTTACAACTTTAGTTCTAACATTTTGTTATTTGTTTTATGTCTTTTACATTTATCTATTTTTAATGCAAACTTAGAATGTAGGAAATATTGCACGGTAGATTTTTTTATTTTATTTTATGGAATAACCTTATGATCAAAGATAATCAGTGTTTACAGTTGATTGATTCATTCGATCGACTCTTAACTAAGTCCTTTTTTTTAAGAAGCCAAAAGATGGAATACTATTATAGAAAATCCAAAACTGGTGCAAGGGGTATCAGATTGGGCAACTACCAAAATTACAAATATCAAGTTCCGCATATGTTATATCATACCTCAGTGGCCATTAGTCCATTACAAAAATACAACCAATACATAAGATATATACTCCTTCTCAGGTACACTCATCAACTCCTTTTTTTATATAAAGGAAGTACACTCATCAGTCATCAACTTCTAAACCCTTCATTACCAAAGACATATACTCTCCACAAATATGACAACCAAGTCATTTGGCAAACAATTAATCACAAAAAACACAAATACATAATCAATATACTTCATAACTTCTCAATTAACTATTTAGCATGTATAAAATAATCTATTTTAATGGATGTAAATCCAACTCTTAAAGTCATTACAATGTTTCAACTTACAAACCATATTAGAATAGTAATAGTACAGCAATTCACGTGTGAAACTGCAACATGTATCACTTGATTTCAAATTTTAACATAAGAAAAGGGTAAATATTCATTTTCGTTTTTGAATGTGTAAAGCACTTACAAATCCGTTCCTGAAAAATAAAAATTCAAATTTTTGTTTCTGAAAGTGAAAAAAAGTGTGACAAATTTATCTCTCCGTTAACTTTTGTCTGTTACCGTTAATATTCATGGACGAAATTATCAGCGCACTACACATTCAGAGACGAATTTGTCAGCTTTCTACCTAAAATATAATTTAATCTTCATATTCTCTCTTTTTTAATCATTGCAAACACAACATTACAATAAACACTTAAAAAATAGAAAAATAAACATAAGTTAAAACAAAAATAATAATAAGCATAATATTGATTAATAAACATAATTTGTTTGTTACTCTAAAATTTTCATTATAACAATATTAGGTAATGACAAAATTAAGTTAGGTCTTATTTTTTTTGTAAGAATTAACTTAATGATTATGCATTTTTATTTGGGTCTCATATTTTTGGTAAAGTACTATCACATTAGAAATTTCAAAGTAAAAATATAAGATAATATCTTACTTAAAATATGAGGTTCAAACAAATTAAAATACACATCCTTAAATTAATCCTTACAAAAAAATGAGACCAAAATTTATTTTATCGTTATCTAATGTTGTTACAATTTGATCAATATTATACTTATTATTATGTTTGTTTTAACTTATGCTTGTTTTCCTAATTTTTGAGTGTTTATTGTAATGTTATGATTGCAATGTTAAAAAAGAGAGAATATAAAAATTAAATTATATTTTGGGTAGACAGCTGACAAATTCGTTCCTGAATGTGTAGTGCACTGACAAAGTCATCCATGAATATTAACGGTAATGGACGAAAGTTAACGGATGGATATATTTATCACACTTTCTTCACTTTCAGGGACAAAAATTTGAATTTTCATTTTTCGAGAACAGATTTGTCAGCACTCTACACATTCAGGACGGAAATGACTATTTACCCTAAATCTAATGCTAATATTTATTAAAAGATAAGTAAACACAAAATTTAAAGATGATTTATTTTCATGGATATTCTTTTTCAGTAAAAATCTTATTCTATTTATTGTTGGACACTAAATGTGATTATCTTTCTTAACCACTAACTGCTATGTGCAGGTTATGTAACGGGGTTTACTACGATTATGTGAAAGATCAGAAAATTTTACAAACAGGATTATCAATTAACACAAATCTCGCGCATGGTTACCTCGTTTCAAATTACTAGTCCGACCATATAAAAAAAAATTACAAGTCCGAAATATCCAGTGGTCGCCGCAAAAGGTTAATGCACAGCGTGTTGTTACCATTCCATGATTTATGCATGGCAGCTGCTGCATGCATTACTCATCTCGGTGTTCCAAAAGCATGTTTACATGTTTCTTGTTCCTTTTATTTACATATATTGATAAATTATCAAAATTCAACTCAATCACGATAGATAGCATGAATTTGAAATATGCTATATGTTTAAATTCATTTATATAAGCCAAATATTATATATAATATATCTATCATCTTTAAGAACAATTATCACGTTGACCGAAAATTTCAAGTTATTTGAGAATACTGGCGTTTAGAGTACTGGAATTCTGTTGACTCAAAAATTCAAATCTGATTATCCAATAATCATGTTGGATTAAGTAATTCCCACAAGGAAAAGTTATAACTAACAATCACATGCATGCAAAATCCACAAAACCACTAAAGCAGTGACGAGAGTATCAAAGAGCGAGGTACAACAATGGCCGAATGGGTTTTTGGTACAGAAATATCGTTTCTGGTGTGGAAGACATGCGTTTGCAGTCATTTTTGGAAAAATATCTTTTACAATATGATTAAATCGTGATTTACGTTTAAATTCATTATCTTGTTTTTGAAGTTTTAGATCATCCGTTTTGGTTTCTGCTTCTACTATTATATATTCCTAATATATTCCGTAACAAGCAAACCAAACACCATTAACCCCTTGCACCAAGCATCTCTCCACAAGTCATGGGTCACACTTTCATTGACCGGAATCCCAGATAACGCGCGTGGTGGTTTTAGATTAAATAATAATTTCTTCTTGATCGGGGATTTGGGTTGTGATTCATTGAAAATAAAATTGTTAAGTGATCCCAAACTAAAATGATCTCAACTAATATCCACACGACATATAATTGAGTGTCATTAATTATTTTCATAAACTAAAAAATTTAAATAGTGTAACACATAAATTGATGAGATCATAAATATATATTTAGATTACCTAATAATTTCTCATGATTCACCAATATGTTAAATTAGTCTCTTTTAAAAAATCAATCTCATTAGTAAATTTAAACATGATTTGCTACATTATGGAGATGAGAGGGCATTTTTGTTTTCTCAGTTGTAAATGCCGCATAAATTCCAATGAAAAAAGGGCATAAGTAACAAACTTTGCTCCTTTTGCATTTTGTGTCTTGGGATGATACAAATTTTGTTAGAAACGGCTATGCAAACATGTACCTATACGTTGTAAGATAAATATCATTAATATATTCTTACAAACAAACTCTTTATTAAAATTGATAAATAAATAAAAATAACACTTTCTCCATTCCTCATTATAAGATCTTTTAATTAATTCATGTTTCTTAAGAAAAATAATTAATATATTAAATCTATCAATTATATGTATTATTATTAAAAAATATTTTTTTATTTTTTTATCTACTTAATTACTTCTCATTAATGTTTAGAGAAAAAATAATTTAGGATATATAATAAAAAATAATTAATATATTTAAAAAATAATCTTATAAAAATAAATGAATAAATTTCTAAAAATAATCTTATAACTAGAGATGAAGGTAGTATAAGTTTCTCAGCTTCTGAATGCAGCCCTGTTTTATAATTTTTATTTATTTTCTTGTATGTTTCAATTAATAAAATTTTGTTAAAAACATATAAAAAATGTACTATAGTATTTTCTTTTTTGAAAAAAAAAATGTATTGGAGTAACTCATCACTTCTTTACTCCCAGCAACACGCTCGATTGAGAATCCAGGTCTCACGCGCTGCTTGCCACAGAACGTTAATAGAGACCACATCGTTTATTGGACGTAAATTAGCAGGCGCCTACATTAAATTGTGATTGCACAACGGTAAATTTGATGATGCAGAAGTATAAAAGTTTTTGTCTAGACAAAGTATGTATCTGAGTTGAATAAAATTATTATTGATGATAATTTTTTTAATATTTAATATAACTTAATATCAAAATTTTAATTAAACTGAAATCATTTAACTTCGATTAATTGATTACATGCTTATTGGTCAGAGAAATATAAAATAGAATGAGACGAAAAATGAAAATGAAAGAGAAATGAGCTTTGGGAGTACCAAGGCTAGGCTTCACAGATTTGGCCAAACCAGCTCTACATTCCTCCACGAAACCCAATCCCAACCCAAGGTACGCACGCACGCACCTTCTTCTCCCAATTTCTCACCCCCTTTTTTTTTCCATTTTTTAATTTTTACTTATTTTCCAATTTCCGTAATTTGTTCACATTTCTGCCCCACTAGATGTGCGATTTGGCGACGATCAAAATGAAGCAATTTTCCAGAAATTAAAAAATCAAACGCCGTGTGGTTGTTGATGTTGAGAAGTGGCTACACATTACTTCAAATTCGTCGTTGAAATCAATGAAATAGGGCTTGATTATGGGGTGCGACTGTGGGGGAAAGTTAAATGTGAGAAAGCCTCATTTCTATGAGGTTTATTCTTCTGCCTTCAGCTCTCACAGACTGGTAATTCCTCAACTTCTTCTTCTCTCTCTCTATGTAGGCCTAGTTGAATGTTCCCTAACTCTAATTTGTAACTTTCTTAATCAATGAAATCCAATCTAAAACTAGCTTGTTTCTACAACTTATGTTGCCCATTTCCCTTTTTAGATACAATGCATTATGACTAAAAGTGTGTTTTTAATGAAAAAAAGTTTTTTTTTTTTTTTTCTTTTAAAGAAACTAAAAGTCCCAAACTTTTTCCTTAAAAGGTACCATTTGTGATCAGTTGTCTAGAAAGTCCTTAAAAACATGTGACGAATAGCGGAAGCAGTAATTTAGTTTTTTACATTCTTAGTTAGAGTATCCTACTCTGGTCAAGGGGGTTTAGCTCAAGTTGGTTGAGTAAGGTGCTTGAGTTATAGTAAATCTCCTGACACTGTCTTCGATTCCTACATATCAAAAAGATTATCCTACTCAGTTCTATTATTGTAGGAGATTAATGATGTCAGTTCATGTTCTTATCATAAAATGCTTTTTGGGTTAAATCTTGTTACAAAATGCTTATTGGAATTTCTATGTTTGGAATTGAATTCTTTTGATACAGAGACTTCCCGATGGATTTGTCTGTTATATGGAGGGAAGGGCAAATGGATCAGTTTCGCTGACTGGTCCTAGTGGAAACACATGGACAGTACAATTGATTAAGCAGGACAATGATCTATTTTTCCATCATGGATGGTTGACATTTGTGGTGGATCATCGACTAGAATGTGGTGAACTTTTGGTTTTCAGATATGAGGGTCACTTGCATTTTACTGTGCAAATATTTGATAAGGATGCATGTGAGAAAGAGGCAGCGTTTCATTCTGAATGCAGTCAAAGTTCAAGCGACTTTGATAATATTAAAGGGCAGAAAAGAGAGAGAAAGGAGAATTCTTCTTTGCATATTGTTGTTGATGGTGTTCCAAAGAAAATGAGAGGCAGTACCAATGCGAACCAGGAACTTGAACCGGGTGTTGGTAAAGAACTACTGCAGTATGAGGTAGTAAGACCAATTAGTATGTTCAGAGAAAATGAAGAAACCTCCAAAACATGTTCAGCTAATGATGTCCCTGTGCCTTTTCACATGGAAAATAGCAATGAAGATGAAGGTACAAGTAATATTATCAAGTTCTTCTGGTTCTCACAAAAATGATCTATTATAATTGATCCAATCTTGCAAGTTAATTGGTACCTGTCTAGAAAAAGGTTTTGCATTCAAATCATTATATTAATGCCACAGCTTACATTTCTTTAATACTTGATCCTTGAAGTTTTATATGTGAAATGCTATCCAGAATATATTATATTGACAAAATCATACTCATGATTGCTTGAATGGTTCTATCATTTATGGAATGCAGAGGCTGACATCCTGTATAGAAGTGGGAACGACGATCATCGTTATAGTCTCAGTGGAGTTTCATTATCAAATGTATCAGCACACGATGAGAAAAAAGTTGCCCAGTCATTTATTTCCTCTTTTCCATATTTTGTTAGAATCATGAAAAGCTTCAATGTCAGTGGTTCATATACTCTGGTGGGTTGTTCCCATATGTGGTTCATATTTTTAATTTCCAAATAATGTTGCTTTATGTCTCTGTATATTCTGTTAAGTCACTTGTGTAGTGTTCCATAAGCTTGAGAAATTTATCTGATTGAGATATATTATCTTTTACCTTGATAGTACTTCTTCCTTCATATACAGAGGATGAAAAGCATTTTAGATGTATATGTTACCATTAAAAGATGCCCTCAATGAAAATTTTGTCATTCAAGTCCTAATTAGAGAACGTCAACCTTGAACTTATTTTTGCTCCTCTGTGTGTCATACACACACACATAAATTTGTTGCTGATGCTGATTTACAAATGTTGTAATGCAGAATATCCCATATCAGTTTTCGATGGCACATCTTCCAAATTGCAAGATAAAGATTATTCTTCATAATTTGAAAGGAGAACATTGGACTGTTAATTCTGTGCCAACAACTAGAGTGCATACTAGTCATACTCTTTGTGGAGGATGGATGGCCTTTATTCGTGGTAATAACATAAAGGTTGGAGATATCTGTATTTTTGAGCTTGTGCGTGAGTGTGAATTACGTGTTCGCATTGCTGAGGTTGGAAAAGATGGGCCAGATTGCCAGGTTGGAAACGTAGCCATTACTAGGCCTAGTGCGGGACATGCTGTAACTTCCAGATGTATGCCAATGAATCCTAAAGTCAACTCGAAATGCATAAGAAAAGTTGATCTATCGGATAAGAAGTGGTCAAAGATTGGTCAAGAAACTATTTTATCCATTGATTTAAAGAAATCTAGTAGAACTTCAAATACTTCTAAGAAGATGGGGCTTTGCGCTCAGTCGAAAGCTGCCCATAAAAAGTTGGGTAAGGTTTTTTTTTGCTTTCCCAGTAGGCGAGCCACTAAAATTCTAATTCTTTGTTAATGTATATCTTAGGATTTTGCAACAAATTTCTATGAAATTCTTTCATTTTTAGAAAAAGGAAAACTATATAACTCAATTCCTTGAGAATTGGAATTGTATTACTTTGCTAGTGAAAGAAAAAACAAAGGATAAATATTGAATGCTTTCCTTCTATTACAGTTTCTACCTTCCAAATTATGACTTCAGTTTTCAACTGTAAACATTGACAGCTGCTCCGAGGAGACATCGTGTTGAAGATGAGCTAAGCTCACAGGCTAAAGCTGGTTTGAGAATGTTGTTTGCACTTGATGAACAAAGAGTAGCTCAAGCTTTTACTTCCCCTTTTCCTAGTTTTGTGAAAATAATGAAAAAGTTCAATGTCAGTGGATCATACACTTTGGTGAGTAATGCACAACCGTTTAGTGTCTACATTTATATTTTATTTATAGATATATAGATGACGTTTCATTTGAGAATGATCCTTTTAAGTGAAAATAAGACCGGTCATGCTCATATGTTAGATTTAAATAAAAGATCAAGATTAAAACATTTTAAATTCAAATTAAAGTCTCATTTAACTATAAAATCTCTATAAGATTTACCAAATAGAAAATCAAATATTATAAGTATTTAATTTACGTCAAGATCATCATCACAACAACCACTATGGTTGCAACCACAACCATCATAATTCTGCCACTGCTATCGCTGTCACCATTACCATGACCATTGTTGTGTTCACTGCCGTGACCATCGTTGTCGACACCAACATGACCACCATTGCTGTCATCGTCACAGCTGTCACACGATGATGGTGGTCGTTGCAGCGATGGTGGTGGTTGTGGTGGCGATCTTGACGTAAATTAAATCTTTAAAATATTTGATTTTCTATTTGGTAAATCTGATAGAGATTTTATGGTTAAAATGAGGCTTTAATTTGAATTTAAAATGTTTTAATCTTAACCTTTCATTTTAATTTAACGGATGAGAATGACCATTCTCATTCTCACATAAGACGATCATTCTCAAATGAAATGTCCTCTCTCTCTCTATATATATAATATCAATGCTAAGTTATACAATTTCTTTTACATTGTAGAAAATTCCATACCAGTTCTCAGCTGCACATCTCCCAACTTACAAAACTGAAGTTACACTCCGTAATTCAAGAGGTGAATGTTGGACTGTGAACTCGGTCCCAGATGCAAAAGGCCGAACAGTTCACACCTTTTGTGGGGGATGGATGGCCTTTGTTCGTGATAATGACATCAATTTTGGAGACACATGCATTTTTGAACTTGTTGCTCAGTGTGAGATGCAGGTGTACATATCTGGGGTTGGAAAGGAAGGGCTTGACCATCAAAATGGCCATTTAAAACTTACTAATAGATTAGCTAACGTTCCATCTACCTGCTAACGTTCTTGTTTGTGAGAATCAATCTTCAATGAAGATGTTTGTTTTGAGAGTCGCAAAGATCTTTTGCATTTTATGCACACATTTCAGTAATTTCATACTCTTGATATATATGTAACATCTCATCTGATCGTTCACATCCCAATTTATCATCTCACCTGGTAAGATCTTTAGAATATATTGCTTATGCCTTTGCTTTTAATCTTATCATTATGATTGTCTATCACTGTCAGAAGGCTCATGGAATAATTGTCTCTTATAAATATCTATCACTGATATGGTTTTCTATGGATATTTTCCTCTACGTTTTGTAACCTCATATAAAAGTACATGTTTTTAATTGGGAGTTTGGCCAATTTGTTTTACTGAGGGAGTGGCTTCAAAACTGATAGGTGTCTATGCTGTTGCTGTGTATACAATGATACTCAGCAATTGCTTAAAACTTTAGAGAAAGGGACATAGTATTACAAATGTTTAGTTTTAAAAACTTAACAAACAACTTTTGCATCAATCCAATTTAAAGAGATTTGTACTTGATTGATTTTTAGGACTATTTTTGGATGTGCAATTCCATTTGGGTAGTAATATTTTATGTCAGTTGAAAACTGCAGGATGTTTGGGTAGTATAAGTGATCAAGGAATAGTCAATCATATCAAGGGAAAATTTTGTTCCGAAGTTCTATTACCATTAATTAATATTAAATAAACAATAAGATATACGTTAAATATAATAAATTTGTAAGTTATTATATAATAGTAGTACAATTCTTCAAAGTTATTAAAAGTTATTTTTAATTTAATATATTTTCATAAAAATTTAAATTATGTAATGATTTTACAAATATATAAAACATAAAAAGGTAAAAAAATTGACCGATATCATAAATTTATATATATAAGTTTTGTTTGGATCAGGTATGATTGATTTTCAAAATAAATTCCAAAATTTGATCCAATCTAACAATTTTTATTTTTTTAGTTTTTAATTTTTTGAATAATTTTTTTCTCTTTCTATTGAATTGAGTCTGTTTATCAACATTCCTACAATTTGCCTTACCCCTCAATTCAACAATTTGTTCAATATCTAAAGGTATCTGCCAATATCTATGAATTTCATTTATTCCCACGATTCATGGAAATAATATTAGATAACAAAACTTCAAACTTTTGCGATGTTTAGAATTTTTTTTACTACAATAATACATTTTAAATAAATAAAAAAATGACATGGATAATAATAAATTTTTTAAATTTTTTTGCATTAATATGAAAACTTTTAATCTATTAATATTTTTTATTATAATTTTTAGAGTTTGAAATTAAATTAAAATAAAAAAACAAATGCAGATAAAAAGAGGAAAAGAAACTTTTTCTCCTCTCATTGACTGTAAAACATATTTTTAGTCAATGTTTTATAAAACAGATATGTATATACAAGAATTTTTAGGAATTAAAAATTGTCAAAAAGTCAATTCGTGATAATTTTTTATTGTAAAAAATTCAACTGTCACAAGTTAAAAAAAAATCGTTAAAATTATAAATGTAGGTTTGGGTAAAACTGATTTTAGGAATTTTTTAATATGTTTTAAATTTACGAAGAAAAGTGTATTAAAATTTTTTAGGAATGAAATTTAAACATTTTTATCTTTATGAAGACAAAATTTTAGGCAAATATAAATAAACCTACTAATTGAGAAAGTAAAAACAATGAGAGGTACTTGGGCTTGCCTACTTTAGTAGAAAGGTCCAAAACCCAGACTTTCAAGTTTGTGAGATAGGGTGGGAAGAAATTGAAAGGTGGAAGGAGAAAACTCCGAAGAAAACTCCATCAAAGATGGGTTGGGAAGTTATGATAAAATCAGTGCTCTAAGCAATTCCTACTTATGTGATGGGCTGTTTTATGCTTCCAAAAGCGTTGTGAGGAGATTGAAATCCTACTGCAAGGTTTTATTGGGGATGATGTTGAAGGGAGAAAGATTTACTCGATGAAGTTGACAAAGAAAAAAAAAAGTTTGATAAATAATCATTTTTATTTTTAAATTCAAATTTTAGTATCTGAAAGTAAAAAAAAATGCGACAAATTCATCCATTCATTAACTTCTGCTACTTTTAATGAAAGAGCATAGTGACACACATAGAGACGAAAGTGTCACAAAAATATTATCAACATGACTGCTGAATAGATTAAACAAAAATGTTAGTAAGTTATTATTGGACCAAAATGTTAGTAATTTTTCATTGAATTAAACGTCAGTAATCTTTTTTGACCAAAATGTAAATAAGTTACCATTGGACCAAAATGTTAGTAATTTTCCATTGGATCAAAATGTCAGTAATTTTTTTGGACCAAAATGTTAGTACGTTTCCATTTAACTAATTTTTCAGATTCCAAATTTCGTTTCATTTAAAGGTAAAATATAATTAAATTTTCATCTTCCCTTTTTTATTGTTGCAAATATAACATCACAATAAACACTTTAAAAAATAGGGAAACAAACATAAGTTATAACAAACAAAGTAATAAGCATAATCTGTCTGTTATTATGAAATTTCTAATGTGACAGTACTTTACCCAAAATATTAGACTCAAACAAAAATGCATAATTATTAAGTTAATTCTTACAAAAAATGAGATCAAACTTGATTTTATCACTATCTATGCTGTCACAATTGAAAAATTCCAAAATAAATATTTTATCAATGTACAAAAGTAAACATTATAACATTGTACCAATCATTATAAATTTATCCAAATTATAATAATTAGTCTGAACCTATTATAAACAAAAGACAAAGATATATCATATTTTACTTCTTCGAATCTTGGCGGTGGGGTAACCCTAGTGTGGGTATAAAACTCATGTAATTCGGTTGGTTCATCATATGAGATGATACATCTGAGAATATAATTTGAATTGGTACTGAAGGCCTAATTAGAGGTGGTCTAAACACAATTGATAGTGGGGGAGGTAGGAAGTTTGCTTCCTAATTATAACTAGTAATTGGTTATGTATAACATCATAATTTAACAATAACTAATAAATTATATGTAAAAGTTGCTCACAACACTAGGAGTTGCAGCTCGAGCAGTTTCAATATTAGAGGTTGGAGTACTTTCAAAATTAACGGGAGGTTGTTCAACTTGTGGAACAAATTGATAGTTAATTCCTACAAATGTGTAACATCTAACATAAATAAATTGTAAACAATAATAAAAATAATTAATCAAATTTTAAAAAATATGTTACTGATGTTGTTGTGGTTGCATTTGAGTTACAATGTTTATTAAAATAATTATGTTTATTATCATGTTTGTTATAATTTATGCTTGCTTCCTTATTTTTTAAGTGTTTATTGTAATGTGATACTTGTAACGATAAAAAAGGGAAGAAAATGAAGATTAAATTATGTTTTACCCTTAAATGAAATGAATTTTGGGTCTGACAAATTAATCAAATGAAAATGTAATGACATTTTGGTCCCAAAAAAATTACTGACATTTTGATCCAATGAATAATTATTGACATTTTGACAATGAAAAATTATTGACATTTTGGTCCAATGATAATTTACTGACACTTTTGTCCAATAGAAATATACTCACATTTTGGTCTAAAAAAATTATTGACATTTTGATCTAATGAAAAATTAGTGACATTTTAATTTAATGACAACTTACTGATATTTTTGTGACATTTTTATTCTTTTGTACCACGTAAACTCTTTTATTAATAATAACGAATGAAAATTAATAAATAAATGAATTTGTCACATTTTCTTATTTTCAGATACTAAAATTTAAATTTTCAACATTCAAAAATAAATTTATTAACACCCTACACATTTAGGAAACAAAATAATTATTTACCCAAAAGAGTTTTAATTTCTTTTTCTTACTCTTAATTCACAAATCAGTAACCATCTGTATCTCCACCATACAAAAATAAATGCTACTAAATACTAATAGTACACTAACCTTAGGCTTGGTAGGGTACTGGAGTATCTATACATGCCTAGAAGAAGTCTTCGTAATTCGTTATTCAGTTGTTCTTAAGTTATTTGTAAGTATAATTGGACGTTGAATCAATATAGCCAATAACAAAAGCACTTCTTTTAGGAAAATGATTTTTAATTTTTTATGATAAAGAAACATATATACTACTCCATACGAGGAGGTATACTGATATCAATAGATATTTATAAATCGTTATGAACAGCATCTTCGTATCGGTAATATTAAAACTTATTAAGTTCCTATGAGATAGTATTTTTTTTTCATTTTTATTACTTGGATACAATTTTATTTATTTATTAGAAAAATATCTTATATAGTTCATTTAAGAATCTTTTTTCTAATTTTGAAAAGATGGTATCATGCTAATGTTTATATTCGAAAAGCATAAAAATAATAAATAAAAAAAAAACAGTGGCCTTTTTATGACTACACTAATTCTGTCAAGCATTGTAGTGTCAATCACTTATTCACTTCACTGCACTCATCGTGACTTCAGTTTCTGGCAATTCTAGCCTCAGTTTGGCTATTGCCATTTCAATTCGAAGACAGGGTGTGCGGGGATATGTTACTCCTCAATATATATTTATAATTTCTTTTGAAAAATAATGAGATGTATTTGTTTGACATTGATATGAAAAAAAAGGAATTACATTAGAAGTAACCAATGATTATATTAATAAAAAAGAATAATAAAGATATAGTACCTGACTATTTACTACATATGTCACACAACTTAAGTTTACCTAGTAATTGATGTACTTCATTTCATCTGTTCCATCTTATATAACGTTGAAAGTTTTGACAAAGATATAAAAAAACAATTAATATTTAGAATTTCATAAACTGTCTTATTTTGTTTTTTTTTTATAAGACTCAAATTATAAATCATATTTATTATTTTTTATAAGACTCAATTTACATTACTTATTATATTAATTATTTTAAGACTAAAATATGCCTAATTAATTGTACTGATAAACAATTAATTAT
>PYAF01006013.1:718183-753053 GCA_007407185.1 Glycine tomentella | reverse complement strand
TTTGAGAAGGTATTGATATATTGAAATATAAATATTATTTTTTACTGGAATATATGATATATTGAAATATAAATATGTGCGATAAATAAATATTAAAGAGTTAATAATTTTTTTAGGAAGATATAATATTTAATATTATTAGAGCTTAGTTTTCATATACTATCATAATAAAAAGTTTTATATTAGACATAACTTATAAGTTGTTATAAATATTTAATAAAATTATTAACATACTTCTCAAAAAATAAATTTATTAATATGATAATTTATGTTTAGATAATAATATGGAATATAATTTTTTTATACTTTCATGCATAGACTTATTTTCTCATATTATTAATACAATGAATTAAAAATTCAACTAATTGTTTCCCACTTTCCTTAATGAATATTCTTAAAATAATAGAATAAAAATGGATAATGTCTAGTAAGGATATTATCATACACGTTCTTATATCCACATTTTTAAAAAATTCTTACTCGTAGACATGATTCGATAATAACTTCAATAACTATGTCCTTGTTTGTTGGATATCCAAATATTCATACAATCCATTACCCACACTTTAATTTATTATAAAAATAATAAATAAAAAATTGATTAAAAATACGATAGTAATTAAATTAAAATCCCATTTAAAATATATAACATAATAATAAACATCACAAAATTAAAATCTTATTTAAAGATCTCTTACAGAAATATAACAATGACAGTAGAGAAATTTGAGAAAAGAAAAACAAAAGAATGATATTTTTCTTTTAATTAAGGAACATGATTTATTTTTAAGAAAATAAAGATCACGATCTATCCTTATAAAAATGTATTTTTTTAATTAAAGAACATGATTTACATCTTAGCAAATAATGAAAACATGATTTTTTTTTTTTTATGTTTGGTGGAATAAAAAACATAGTCTATCTCTTACATAATGTTGTTTTTATTATTATTATTATTATTATTATTATTATATAATGCGTGGGTATGAGTAGGATTGGATATTAAAATATCCGTATCCATTAAAATTTACGAGTAATTATCAGTATTTGAGTCTATATTCATTAATTAATTATCCTATTCATCATGGTACTTTTTGTTGGTATCCATTGGGTACATACACTATCCATTCTCAATCCTAATACTAGTAATTAACAAAATCATTAGATGTACATGTATTTTCTTTAACTTTGTACAGTTTTCCTTAAATTTTTTAATTACTATTATATTAAAGTCTCCAAACTTATGTCAAAAAAATTATGCAAATAAAAGTAGTACTTGAATAGCATTTTAAATACATGTATCTTTGTAAAATGGTAACAAATAGGTCAATAGCATCTGGGGTAGTTTCAATACCCAGTCAGAGTGTAGCATTGCCCTCAGGGAATTGATTCTCCCTTATTGAATTTGGTGGAAACCCTTGAAAACTCCAAACTCACTTTGGTTACATTGTGACAAGTGCTTCCAACTATAAGTGGGTTTAGGCTGTGTTTTGTTTTTCTACTTTATAGTACTCTCTGGTTTGTGTGCTCTGTACAACTCAACTCACAGTGTTCCACCCTCTCTCAAACTGTTAAATTTTGCAACTTTTTCTCATCTTTCATTGTTGTTGGTGAAATGGTGGGTCAAAATTGTGATGGTTGCAGATCCTGGGAAGAGGACATTTACTGGTCCCATTTTCAATTCCTGCATTTCGTGCAAGCTCTCCGTGCCGATTATGATAAACACCTTGTTAGTAATTATTTTCTCTTACAAAAGGAATGGAATTTGGGGCTTGATTTTTGAGTACATGATATCCACATTTTATTTTACCCCCTTCCTTTGTTTCATTTCATCATCTCTTTTATTCAAGTCAATTTTTTCCCCCTGTACTTTGAGCTTTTTACATTACGGTTATCTGTGTCCATTATTTTAGTATAAAGTTTTGAGCTTTGGATTAGCTGTTGTTCATGGCTCTTTTTTTTTTTTTTTTTTTTTCTCCCCGGAATATGACATTATATAGAATCATAAACGTTCCTTTTAAAAAAAATAAAAAATAAAGATTTGAGCTTGAAATGCAAGAGTGGAAACATGCATGTGTTTTGTGGATTCTGCCTATGCATGCACCCTGATATGGTCATGTGAGGTGTGGCTATGCGTGTATATATTTCTTTAGCTAGGGTGTGTGTGGGACTAAAAGGGGCAGAAAAGAAAGTGAATGAGTTAGTATATTGTGATGTGGTTGTTCTTGGTTAATTTTTCTGTTCCTTGTTTTGCAATCACTATCTAATTTGTATACTTTTGAGATGGATGTGGCTGGTTATCAAACAAACAGTTATGATTAGTCTTAGATATGTTTCTATCTGCATTTTTTGCAGCTCATTGTGTCTTTTTCTCAATGATGAAATTTGAAGTCTGATTGCAGGCACTTCCGAAAACATTTTCGGATAATTTAAAGAATAAGTTGCCGGAAAATGTGACCCTTAAGGGTCCTAGTGGTGTTATGTGGAATATAGGGATGACTACTAGAGATGATACCTTGTCCTTCGCCCATGGTTGGGAACAATTTGTGAAAGACCACTGTTTGAAAGAGAACGATTTCCTGGTCTTTAAGTACAATGGTGAATCTCAGTTTGATGTTTTAATATTCAATGGGTGGAGCTTGTGTGAGAAGGCGGGTTCTTATTTTGTTAGAAAATGTGGGCACGCTGAAATTGACCATGCAGGTGGAAGTCTCAACAAGAAAAGGGAGACAGATAATAATTCTTGGGAAGAAGACAATATCCCTTCAAATGCTGGTGTGGAATGTGCTTTGCACGAGAAATCTGCACATGTTAATGGTACAAAGGAGCCAATAGATGTACCTCCTGAAACTCGTCCTACTGAAAAGACTTTCAATGCTGGTGTTAAATCTTCTGGTGTGCAGCAATTTACACCTGATGGAGGAGTCACTCTGGCAGCTGTTCCCTCCGAAACTGCTAATGGGAAAAGGATCAGGAACATTGTTTCTGCTGTTAAGCGTGTCCATACCAAGGGGAAGGGAAGACCAGCTAAAGGGCATGTTCCTGAGAGAACACTCGACTGGCTGGCTGGTAAAAATTTTACTTGTTAGAAAGGGAAAGAAAATATTACTTCTACTGTTTTTCTTATTTACTGAACAAATTTTTTATTCTAAAAAGCCACACCATTTTCAAAGGCTTTCAACTACAAATGCATATAGGTAATAGTAAATAGTGGGAGCAGAATGTGCTAGTGTGGATATCCAAGCATTGCTTTTGGAGTCCCAAACTTAATTTTGGGATTTGGCTCCCCTAAGAAATCATGTGAAATGACTAATGAGAAAGTATGGTTGCTCCCTCTTTTGATTTAAAAGTGGGTTAAGTTTGTGAATTGTGAGATGTCTTAATTCAAATAGGTAAATACTAAATGCAACCTCACTTTCTCGTACTTCAGAGGAGCAAATGTAATACCAATAATAACATAAGGCACGACTTGCTTGTGTATGGTGATTTATGGATTGAAGTAGTTTGTTGGGATTTGTTATGTGCACTGAACTCTACCTCAGATACTAACTAATTTAATTTGTTAATAGATGGCTGTTATTGTCTGTGTGGGCTTCCTGTGTGTGTTTTAGTTCAATTTTCAATATTGTGTGATTATTTTAAATCAACTAATTGATTGGTTGCCTGTAAAAAGCATGTTTGGTTGTGATTAATTTTGGAGATTTTATTTTATTTTTTTTATAAAAAAACTCAGGGAGTAGGCTAAATTAAGTGATTATTTCTTCAAATTAATTTGTACTCAACACACAGACTTCCTGGTTTGAAAAATTGATAAAAAATAAAAGTAGAAACAGCTACTCTTCTTTCTTGAGCATTGACTTCTTTCAAATACTGTTGTTTTCGTTTGAATCAATATTAGTACTAGAAGCGGCTGAACCTGTTTCTGCGTCTAGAAGTGGGACATATGAGGTATACAAATCAAATAGAAGGCCTGTCACAGATGATGAGACTCGAAAGATTGAGTCATTGGCCAAGGCAGCATGCACCGATGACAGTATATATGTAGTCATGAAACCCTCGCATGTGTACAAGAGATTCTTCGTGGTAAGCAATTGTCTCTCTATCTTCACTTTTGAAACTTAGCCTCAATCTTAATATATTCTGCTGAAAAATTCATTGTGGAATTTCAAACTTTGGTGGTTTAGCCCTATTTGGATAAAGTTCTCCACAAGCATTTACAAGAGAAGGAAATAAGAAGGTAAAATGTTTTGAACTTCTCGCAATTAACTTGTGCACTTAACTTTTATAGAAGAGTCTTTCCACATAACTTCTCCAAAAGCTAAGGTGCATAAGTTGATTTTAACATATGGAGAAGCTCAATGCATTTTGGGCTAGTTTGTTCAAGCTTATTTTTTAAAATTAAATAAGCAGTTTTTTGGTTTTATGATGTGATTCTCTAAACTGGTTTTTTAAAATAAATTGTTTTCTGCTTTTTTAAAGAAACAAATCTTATTTGCTTCTTAAAAAAGTGCTTATATAAAAAGTTCTTATTTTAAAGTTTAAACAAACTTGCCCTTTATCATCTTGTTGTCTTCTTTTATACTTACGAAGTTGATCTAAATAGGGTCTTACTACTGTTGTGTGTTAGTTTTATTGGTTTTTATTTATTGTTCCTTTTCTGCGACTAGTCAATGAGGGGTACGTGGATAGGAAAACATATCTCTCTATCATCTCAAGATGTGATATTGCGCATGGGTACGGGTGAATGGATTGCCAGATACAGCTACAATAATATTCGTAACAATGGAGGACTCACTGGCGGGTGGAAACATTTTTCTTTGGATAGCAACCTTGAAGAGGGTGATGCCTGTGTGTTTAAACCAGCTGGCCGAATGAACAACACTTTTGTCATTGATATGAGCATTTTCAGAGTTGTTCCGGAGACTGTTCCTCTCTCTCTCACTCTGATGTCTCGCAGAACTAGAACTGGAACTAGAAGAAGGGGTAGAAGGGTTAGGAAGCCAGCAACAATGAAGTCTATTCAGACACACAACCTAGTCCACCATGATGAGGGCCATGTCTGTGTTGTAATGCATTGCAATGCAAAGTAAGTTGATAGTTGTTTTAGGACCACATTGGAGTTGTGTATAGTCTGGATGTTATGTTGAATTGTTTACCCTATCAGTCTTCTGAGTAGTTTAACATGTGTACTTTTTATTGGTGCTGTTAGAACTTTAAAGTTTAAATATGAACTAATTAGCTATTTGCAGAGTGTTCTAAAATGATGAGTTTCAGCATAAACAAATCTAGGAAGATGGAATTTTAATCCATGGCTTAATGAAGTTTAATCAAGATCTTGGTTCTGTATGTATGTATAAACTTTTCTATAAATAGGAGAAAAAAATTGAGAAGATTAAATAAATTGAGTTTTTTTTAATAGCTAAAATCAATTTATTAAGTTTATTTTTTCAATAAGTTAGAAGATAGTGTTTTTATAAACATTAGTGAATAAGATAATTTGTCTTTTGAAAAGATCGGTTACGATTCTTTGATTTACGATATTCCATTTGCTTTTCGATCTCGTGTAAGATCTTGATTTTTACAAATTACAATATTGTATACATCAATTCAAACTTACTATTGAGAATAGGCATCTCATAAATAAGATGAAATGGGTCAAAGATATAACTGTTGGATAACTCGAGGGATCAAAGCGATTATTTTCTAATTCTAGCTAGAGCAACGAGAAGCAAATCTATAAACTGTTTTCAGTGTGAAGAAGAAAATAACTTGTAAAAATACTTCCATTTAAGAGTGAAGACTGGTACTTACGAGATCAAAAATATATTTAAATTTATAGTATTAAATAAATAGTATATAGACTGATGAAAATGTAAAATATTTTTATATTGTTATCTAATAATAATTTGGTATGTATTTTAAATTTGTTGATTTTTTAAATAATTATATTAAAAATCATATGTATCATAATTTTTAATTAGTTGATCATATATTTTTTTATACTGATAATACATATAAATTAAATTATATATTTTCAGTTAGAATAAATTATATTTTAAATCTCATTATTTGACTTGGAATATGAAAACACAAGCTTGTTTTATTTCTTATTCCTTTTTTTTTGATAGTTACACAAGAGAAATTGTAAAATTACTATTTATTCCCTCATTATTTAGTTTAAAACAATTGTTTAATAATATTTTTAATAAAATGATTTTTTTTTACAATTCAAATATATTAATAAAGAGTATAATGGATACTCCAATCCATCTAAACAAGAAAAAGAAAATAACCTGATACATCAAAATCAAAACCATTATTCTTCCACAAATAAATCAAAGAAACCTAAGACAATCTTAAAGGATTTGTGAACCAACTAGAGAAATTAAAAGATGACATGTCCAGATTTACAGAATACCACTTCTAAGACCTAGACTTTTATATGCTTCATCAACTTAATGTAATCAATGACCTCCAACATCAAATTAACTGTGTATGCAACAACCAAAGAAAAAAAACCATATACCATAACATTAGACCTACTTCTTTTACCTTTTATTTTCCCAGCAAATATCCCTGTATGACTAAGATAATGATCACCAATATTAGAGGGAAGGACATGCAATATCAACACCTAACCAGGCATATAAACCAGACCACACTCTATAAGCAAAACATTAAAATTGGGGGTGAACTTATCCAGAAGAGAGGTGGGAATCTCAGCTCTCTTTTCAGCCAAGCTTAATCTTGATATACTTCATAACAATACATTTTTGTTACCACAAGATACATTGACATCTACAAATCATTTGATTGGAATGAAATTTGGAAGGGGTATACTTAACTATATAAATCATTTGAAAAATAAATGTATTCATTCAGTAGCAGATTTACTATAAGATCAATTTGGGTTGACCTTGATTTGTTTAGAAGATATGGTTAGAGGAATTATATATAGAGCAATTAAACATAAATTGATACCAACTTCTCAATTTAATGACGTAATTGATAATTCTATTTTTTATAAATAAAAAAATTTGGAAGAATTTCGATTTGAAACAAATCAAGAAAAGAACCTATTTTTTATTTTTATTTTTATTTTTTTATATACAATAGAATAAGCCATCAAATTAAATTGTTAGACTCCACCAAAATGGGATGGAAGTTAAGTTACTCTTGGTTGTCAACCATTAGATTTGAGAATACTAAGTGTGTTTGGGGTGGCGGCACGGTGGAAAAAAATCATGGCCAATCCCATGGTAAAGCCACAACAACATATAGTTGCTTCTCAAAATTCACAGTGACACCATGGTTTTTTGCCCGAAAATTGATTATGCGCCGTATTCAAACACATTGAATACATGTATAGTTTCCCTTCTCCACCTCGATCAACAACCAAAAAAGAAGACACAATCATTTTCCCATTTTCTATACATGCACCGATTTGAGAATACATGAATTGGAATGGTTGTAGCCAAGAAATTTCAACAACTTGTAAGATTCTAAATTGCATTCTTTATATTGATTAGGAAAATGTGTAATCGCTGAGTGGTAGACTAGACAATAGGTCATTAATTGCCTGAACAATAGAGACTTATCAGTAACTCGCTAGAAAGCTATCAGAGAGCTGAGACTTTATTGTTGAGCGATGGACTTGACTACTGTAGCTGACCAGAATCATATTGCTGAATGAGGACTCATTGCTGGAAGATCTTCAACTTTGTGAAATTTCTATAAAAAAAATAAGCTAAGGTGTAGAATGATTCTTAATTTTAATATTTAACCTTAAATAATCTTAAATTGGTCTTTTCTAATACTTATTCACATAATTTTCATCAATTAAACATAATAAATCTCTCTTTGTTGTATATTTATCATGCAATATGCAAACTAGGGAGTGATTAGTGGCCTCAAAACTCTAATAATAAGTTGTTGTATGTATACTTTTTCTTCATGAATATATGCCATTGAAAAAGGCGTTGTTCAGGAATATTTGTTGGATATGCCATTAATTGTTGTGTGAAATTAAGCGTTATATGAGAATAGTTCTAACAGTAACAAACTTTAAAACAAATAAGGAAAAGTTTTTGTGAAAACGAATCTTTGTTATTGGTGAATGCCCTCGGTCACAGGGTAGGCTTTATACTTCGTCACACTGCCATTATGATTTTAATTCCTTAATAGAAATTAAAGCATCTTTTGCATCCTATATAACTTTTGTTAGAAGGAAGAGATACAAGAGACCAAAGTGTTGTTCTAGAGAATTGTGGCATACTTTATTTGCACGGTATTGTGCTGCTATTACTTTGCTAAAGGTTGCTTGATAAAGCACGGTTTTAGACGAGTAAGTATTAAAAATGGTTGCCAATCTAGGCTTGGGAATTTTGCACATGTATATAATCTAGTTTACATTGGGAATAAATATATTATAAGGATTTGAGGGTTCAATACATGAAGATGGGATGTTAGTGGAGAGTGGTGGGAACTAATGTGATGCTTTAAGAAGAGATGGAGGATGTAGAATTAGTAGGTGATTAACTAATGTGTGTCATGAAAGGGTGGATGATAAAAAGTATGAGGTCAATTTAAAATAGTTGTTCCCAAGTTGATATCATCTTATGAGAAATGATGTCAACTTAAAACGTAAAACAAAATTAAGTCATAAAGGTCAATATGTTCAATATCGATCCAAAAATTTTTCTCTTGTGAATTTATACAGTTATATCCTTTTTATGATATGGAGTATTCCAAAGCAAACACACTCAATTGAGTGAAAGTTCAATTTGTGGGCATTGTGTATGATTATGTGAAAGGAAAGCAAGCACAACCAAAGACAACTCAATTTGGTAACAATATTTCTATATCAATGATGGTTGTATTGGTGTATACAATTCCAAAAGATGGTGTAAGCAATTTAAGCTGAATAGAGAAATTAGGCTCTTGCGTCTATCTGGTTATGGCCTAATTTGTTGTCTTAGTGGTTTAGAAAACTAGTCATGATCAAGGTCAAGTGCAAAATCATGATATAGAATTTTAGCAAAATATAACTACAAAGGTTCTTTCAATGTAATTCTTACTGAGTTGAAAATGATTATGACCATTCTTTAAATTTTTTGTGACAATTTAAATGTTGTAACCTTAAACCGTAAGGACAAAACATATGGAACTTGATGTTTTCTTTGTATGGGTAAGTCTTGAACAAGAGCTTGATTGTTCCTCACATCTCAACTCTGGATCTTGTGCTAACATCTTGATCAAGGCTTTATCTAAGTTTCTTGTGCTAAAAGACAAACTCAACGTGATTGACAAGATCCTTGAGTATGAAGAGGGGGAATATTGGTGTTTGTAAATCTAAAAGCTATTTGTTGTTTTTGTTAGTATCTGTTAATTCTATTATGATAACAATTAGGATTTGTCACAATTTAGTTGATGATACTTTTAAACAGTTGCAACCAATTATAAATTGGTGGGTTAGACAGAGATCTAATTATTTGCTATTCAATGTATGAATACCTTTTCAAATAACATAATGAAAATACAATTTTAGATCTCAAATCTCCAAGTTCAACCTGATTTTTCTCTTATTTTCTTTACCTTCTCTCTCAATATTACTTTCTATGAACCCGAAGCTTTCTAACTCATATGAATCAATTTTATGTTTGTATTGTCTCTAGCTTCATATCATCCCTATTATTAAACATTGCCAAAAATTAAAAAAGAGTGCCTTATATGTTTATGCAGTTACAAATGGAAGTAATCTGGTAAGGTCAATTTCTCTTTTAAATTCTTCTGTTTATTTGTTTATTTTTTAAAAGATTCCATCCACCAAGTGCAAATGATAAAAATGACAAGCCTTATAAATAAATACTTTATATAGTAATATAAAACCATCTAATAAATACTTTATAGTAATATAAAGCCATCCAATGAAATACATTTCCTTTTCTATGCTTCTCAAACATTAAATTACCCTTTTTATGCTATGAATTCTTCAACGGACCAATATGGTTGCCTAAATCAAACAAAGTCGTCATGGCTTTGTTATTTTCTTCGTACTCTTCGTGGATTTACCTCCAGATTGAAGATTTTTATGCTAGGAATCATAATTAATTATCACAAAGGAAAAACGGACATAACGCTTCTGGAACACAAAAATTAAAGATGTTAAAAATAGTCACTCCATACGTCATGGGGAAACAGGGTTGGCTTTTCTTGGTGAACGGGACTCCGATTTTGTTTTGTTTCTATGTTGGCATTTTGTTGTTTAATTGATATTTGATCAATGCCAATTGACAACACAATAAGCAACGTAGATATTTATTAATTCCTCTTAAAGAAAATGTGAGAAAAGTCATACCATTATACGAAATTTGAATCAAAATAAATAAGCCTAGTGGACAAACAAGAAAAGAACAAACTTCTGCTTACGATGAATAGACTTTTTAACTGTATTATGAACTTATAATAACTTACACGAGGTATCTATAACTCCACATCAAATTCTGCATGCCTAGTAGATCTACCGTCTAATTAATAATTTCTAACAGAAATTTATTTAACTTTATTTGATCCTTTAACTGTTAAGTGATTATAGAATATTGTATGTTAAATTTTAAAAATTAATAAAAACAATATAATCTTATATATGATTAATATTACTTTTATATGTAAATATATTACACGTTAAATTATATTTTAAATTAATGAGACACACATAATTTTAATTTAAGGTAATATTTTATAAGTACTATATACATTTGTAATGCCTCTAAAAAACAAAAACAAAAATGATACATTTGTAACAAATTTTGTAATTCAATTACTAAAAAGATTTATATATATTTTGCCCAAAAATAAGCACGTCCCAGAATTATATGAAAGAAAAATTGTCACGGTATGAAGTAGGTATGAAGTACACTAAGATAGTTCATGCATATGTAGATGAAAAAGGAAACAACGTTAATTGTCTCAGTAAAATTTAAAACTTACCGATGTCTCCTCCCTTTTACCTTCACTTAGAGAAGTTTCTTCTTTTTAATCATTAAATCAATCTTATATCTCTTATATAAATTATTATATAAATATTAAATTGTTAATATAAATATTTTAAAAATAAATTAATAATATGATGTATTAATATTTTATAATAGTTTTATATATTAAAGAAATTATTTAGTAACCTAGCTAATATACATTTAATTTTTTAGACATTATTTTTGACAATTCTAAAGCCTAATATAATTAACTACTAATATAGGGTTTTTTTTTTCACAGTGAAAATTTCTGTCAAGGCTTAGATCCCACGTTCTTAATTCTCAATCTTCTGATTAAAGTTGAATAATACAGGGAGATACATGTGAAGATTGGACAGAATAATAGCAGTTGGAAGGTATCGTCTGTTTGGAAATTGATTGTGACGATAAGCATAATTCTGCTTCAGACTTCAGAGTAGTGGCTGTTCAAATTGACAAGGATCTATAGCTTATGATGATGCTTCGGGTGTCAATTTGTTTGCATATTGTCCTCCGAAGTTGCCTATGCACAAAACAAACCATGTTTATTGGTCGGGGTTCTTCATATGGACCTATTATTGGGCTCACTATTATTTGGTCTTGTATATAGTATATTAACACAATATGTAAGCCACAGGGATGCAACATTAACCAATCATTTGAGAGGGGTCTTCTGCGTTTAGTGTTGAGAAAATAGTTTATATGCCTTGATGATGGAAAGTAATTTTAGATTGTTATCTAATTTATTAATTATATGTGATAAATAATTTCATATGGGTAAAATATGTTTGAAGTCTCATTAAAATTTGAAAAGTATTAATTTTGTCATCATAAATTTTTTTTATGAATTTGATCTTATAAAAATAAAAAATATTTTTACTACTCTTCAGTGATAACTCTTTAGACAATAATCTGATGTGCCTAATAGATATCCATGTGTAATTTGATTACAAATGAATTAAACAATTTTTGGATCAACAAAAAAATGTTTTATTATTTTCATGGATCAAATTAATACAAAAAAATTTATGAGGATAAAATTAATATTTTTCAAATTTTATAGAGAACCCAAACATATTTTATTCTAAGTATATTTATAATAACTCATTCACCCCATTTAATCAAGTGAACTAAACCCCTTTAACATGTGATATGAGCTTCTAAGATCCAATTTATCTAAACTTTTAATCTCACAAAACAATTAATGTAATGGACTTGAGTATCCTTATACTAAATTTTAATAAATTTTCTTGGCTCATAAAAATGAAAAACTGTGGATTAATTTTCTTCCCCTTTGCTTAGGTGTGGTGGCGGGGCCTAAGGGGCCTAAGGGGAAGAGGGGAACAGGGAAATATTGTTTTAGTGGGCGAGAAAAGCGCACAAATACAACTATATAAGCATACACACCCAAGAGAAGAGCTCTCTGGCGGAAAAACCAGTTTTCAGTGGCCACTGTGAAATGCCCAACCCAACACAATCTGATCGCAGGCACATGATTTTTCTGCTTCAGAGTGGTCCCGTTATACGAGTACATTCAGTGCTCCAGCCACACACACAGACATATATAAAAGTTTAATGTTTATAAATTGATAGTGTAAAATAGTTTCATCTAATTATAAATTATTATTTAAATTATTTTTAGATAATTATTTTAAAAGTCGATAAATTTATTTTATATGATGGATTATAATTGAATTACTGTGTTTCACATATATTATTAACTGTTTGTTGATGTATTAGCTTTGGTTGCATTGCTCCTAAGACCTGAGCCATTTCACGCTGCCTATGTATTTGGCATCAAGTGCATACACCTTTTCCTCCACTCTGCTATAGTACCTATTGGTTTTGTTTTGGGTTTCACCTGTTCACCATTTTTTCCTTTACGTCCGCTGCCCCATTATCAGTTTTGTGTACCAAGTATTAGGAATTGGTGTACTAATATTTGTTTTGTTCCCAACTTTTTAAAATCTCTGCTACTCGTCAAACCTTAGTGTTAGTGTAGCTTCCACATACATATTTAAATTAATTGGTAATCAGAGAAATATTTGACAAGAAAAACAAAAGGGTGATGAATTTTAGCGTGAGGATATTCAATCATCTATGTCAGCAGCAGGTGATATGTGCCAGAGGATGATGATGTAGTACTGTTCAATTTTCTAAGGATCTGATGTGTAAAGGTGACACTAGTATTATTAGTCAAAGAATTTGTATATATGTGATTACACGGGTATAATATTAATAATTATTATATTATTTTATAATTTTTAATTAAATAATATTTTTTTAAAACTCGATTGAAAGTTTTTTTGACATAAATTATATATGTAAAATTTCAAATTAATCTAAATTCATTTGTTATATTGTTCGTATAAATTAAAATTGATGTAATATAAACATTTCAAAATATATTAAAATATCGACACAAATATTGACAATATATAAATATAATTGAAGGTTGAGTCAATAAAAATCACACTTTATATCAAATTACAAAAATGATGTAATAGTTGTTAAGGTTATATAAGTGTAATTTGATTCTTCCTCATTTATAAATAATTGAATATAAAATAATAAAAAGAAAAATAGAATAACAAACAAATGTATTAAAAGTATATATTTTGGTAAAAATAAACTAAAATTAAAATAACAAACAAAAAATAGCTAGGAGGAAGATGAGAACACAATTCATTTTATGTCAATTTTGGGTTTATGTAAAATATGAATGCTTAGGTGTTTGAGTGATATATAGTTACTATACAAGTTCATTAATTTGATTAATTTCAATAGTAACTAAATAATAATGATATAACAATTCAATGGTTAAACTTCTATAATGATACTTTCTTTTTGTTAAAAAAGTTATGCAAACTTAAAGTTGTACGATTTGTAGTTAGGACTATATATTGATAGTTTTTTCTTCATAGGCATATTCTCTTTCAGAAAAGAAAACTTTGTTCGTATATTGTGAGGACACCTCTACCAGCAATAAAATTCTTTATTTTTAGTTATCAGTCATGTCATTAAAATTCTTTTGTCAATAATAAATGGGGATATTTAAAAATCAAAATAAAGTCATTTATTTTAATCTTTATTTTTAAATATTGTATATCACTAATATGAAAGAAGTAACCTCACCATAAAAAAAGTCTCCTTACCAAAAAAATATGAAAGAAGTAAGTATTAATATTTTTTTATTTTAAAAATTAAATAAGAATAAATTAAAAAGTAAAAGATAGATTTTTAGTTTTTCACATATATTTTTCTTAAAGACAATTTTATTTTAGACACTCTCACGCAATAAATATAAACACTTCTGGGAATATATAGATTGAAGAGTAACAAATATAAATAAATATTAGTACATTAGAGTAGTAGTCACATGCATAATCCATGCAGAAGAAAAGTTGCTATTAAAGGTGTGAGTTAGCTTGCAGATGAGTATATATTTCTTAATTGTTTTGAAAACGAAAGAAAGTTTTGACCTTAGTGTTCACTCATTAGCGCATAATTATCCCATGATTAATCTTGAATGAAGATTTGCCATTTGCCAGCACTGGTCTTGCCTAAAAGCTGTCATACTTTACAGAAAGGCAAAAAGGCCCCAGCTGTAGAAGGTTTTGGTTGAACTAGCAAAACCAACTCCTAGATGCCTATATACTTTAGTGTATTTATTTGTTAGTTGATTTTTTTTTTTTTCTGGAAGCAAGAAACAAGATATTTACATAATCAAAAATCACAAGACTAATATTCAAGATATAAAAATTATCGAAATAGATTATATCTTTTTTAATAAATTTTTGTTTCCTATCCATAATCATAAAATCAAACTTTCATCTGTATGTTTAAAAAATTTAACCATTTAACACACCTTTATATTATGATTATGTAAGAATTGAAGTATATAATAAATGTGAATTATATTATGATATGGAATTATGGACCATGTAATGTCGTGGAGCACATCAGCCTAAACGGCGTTGATTTCGGTGATTCCTTGCTTTCTTTTTTGTCGTTTCTTTGATACTCAAAGTAGATGAGCTAGGGGAAGGTGAAACTCAAATTTCGAAGCAACACATGCTTGTATGGCTGTATTCCGATCTCGCGAATAAACATGAGGAAGCTAATATTCTTCTGAGTAGTAATAGACAATTGCTGTTAGGATTAGCATCAAAGGTGAATCAATTTGCTCAAATCTCGAGTTCTAGTCATCTTTGCATTGGTTAAACATTCAATAAACATCAAAGCTATAGTACTAATATTCAACTATAGTCCTTTTCTTTGGGTAAAGTAATGTTACGTACAGAAATTCGAATATAGTAGTAGTTTGGTAACAAGAGCACAAACTTCACGCTTTTTTCTAGCTTTCATAACTCTGTGGTGAGTTTTGTAAGTGATCAACAAATGATATTCCTCATTCTTTGGCTAAGCATCAAAATTGTATGCTTGCTCTAATATTTTTCAATGTATTAATTTCAGCTCGTATTTCTGCTCTTATTACGAATGAAATGATACAAGTATTCTTTATATATATATATATATATATATATATATATATATATAACCTGTTCTACAACTGATCTTTCTTACTCCTAATTAGTTTGAGCAATTGAAGTTTATATTATATTGCCCACTTCATTAATTATTGAGCAATTTGAAATTAGAAGCTAGAGTAACGCGTGTTCACTTTGATTTGGAATTAGAACTCTCGCAAATTGCGTATTTAACTTAATGATTCATAATGTGGAAGAACAAGGATAGCAACATTTTCTTTTCTTGTATAAATCATACATATATCTTCTATAGAAGTAATTATGTTAAAGTTAGATAAGAATTATTATATATAAGAAAGTTCTTCTTTTAATATTTAGTACAATTTTACATATAAAATTCAAACAATTTCTGATTAAATTGAAATAAATATATATTAATTGATCCATGTATTTGGTGTTGCATTTCATGTTCTTTAAATATTGTATTTTAGATATTTCTACAAATCCATTACAAAGGGGTATATAATTCATTAACCATGCAGTAAAAAATAACTATGAATACTTGTAGGTATAAAATAAAAATAAAATTTCACAATGCGACTATGCGAGATAGAGACATTTTTAATTCATTGGATATTTATTGCATTTATCAATTTACAGTTGTGATTTTTATATCATATATGTTTGCCCAATGAATTCCTCTTCTTCCTTTTTTCCCCTTCAACAACCTCTTCTGTATGTGTTGTTTTTCTCATAGTTTCATGACATCTAATCTCAACTAATGTAGCTAGTGGTGTACCACCGCACATGTATTTGCACGCTGGATATGAATGAAATAATAGTGATATAGCAGTCCGCATATGTCAGGTTGGCCAAAAATAGTAAAACATAAGCATCACAAGTAAATGAAGAGATACATAGAGCAATTCATTTACAATTAGGGGTTTCAAAACGAGGGAAACCATCTGTAAATAGCAAAACTAATCCTAAAAAACTGAAAACCACTTAAATCGAAAACTACAAAATAAATCCAAAAAATTGAATATATTTTTGGTTTGGTTTCATTTTCATTATAAAAATTTGAAGCAAACCAAACAAATCATATATTATAATTATATTGATTTTTATTATAATAATTAAGATTTATTATTTTTTTACTTTATAATCAAGATGTATATTTTACTTTTATATGTTAAAAAATGTATTAATATTGTTAAAAATAGTGTTAAATATCAAGTGATGCACAAATTATTGTTATATTACAAAAAAAAAGTTGATAATACCATTTTAAATTAATGCTAAATAGAAGTGAAAATAATAACTTTTAACTAAAAAATTTTAATAAAAATAAAATTCATTTTTAAAATAATATAGCATATATATAATAATTATATAAGTTTAGTTTATAGATTTAAATTATGATAATAGATTTAAAAAATAAAAAAAATCGCAAAATCAAATCTAACCAAATTATAAAAGAAAGATTGATTTTGTTTGACTCAGATTTAATGTTTTATTTAAATTGAACCAAATCGATATGTATTTTTATTTTATATTTAATTTAAATTTAATATTATATTTAAATCGAATCAAATCAAATCATATTTTAATTTTATATTTAATTTAAATAAATTTTTATTTAAAAATTGAACCAAACATCACCATATATAAACACCCTTGTTTACAATATGTAACATCATGTCTATTCTTGCTTGAGATGCACTATAGTTACTGTCCAATCATGCATGTTGCGTTCTAGAAATAATCCCACGATACAACCTTGAGAATTTAACGGATGCAGATATTAATATAAAAAACGTATATAAAAATATTGGTTGATTGTATAGTAGGTATAAATTAACTAATATATAGACCAAATTGCATGGTTAATTAAGTAGTAGTAGAAGACAGAGCAAAAGTGGGGGTTCTTAACTTCTTATAATAGACAAACACACGGAATATTAATTGGACATAGCCAAAGCATTTAACAACATCGCAATTGAGCCATAGAACGACATGTTGACCGGATATTCCCAGATCACAAGCTTACTGTTGAATAATACGAACAAAAACACAAGGGAGGGGAGACACAAAAAGAGAGGGATTGAATTTAATAATGTGAAAAATAAGCATAGGGACTATAGAAAAAGATAAAGAAAAGCAAAGTTTTTCATTTCCCGGAGAATCTAGAGCGCATCAGGCGCTGACCGCGGCTTCGGAATCTATTAAGAAATGGATTAACATATTGGTATGATCTTGTTGTCACATTAATCAGCAAGTAAACAAAGGAGGGGAATTGGAATAAAGAAAAGAGGAACTAAGCATGGGGTTGCGAGCATAAATTGTAACATACAATACGCCACAAATGCGATGAAGTTTTATTTTAAGTCATAGGAACATGAGAATATGTAAAGACCAAAAGAAGAGAACAAATCAATACCCTATCGCCTAGACAAGGTCACGCCCATAAGTCACGTGAGGTAAGCCATGTTGACGCCGAGGAATATGGCATTTTCATTTTCATTGGAGCGTGTGTCCACGCGCTGCTCCATTTTTTTAAAACCCGAGTATTTTTAACAATTGACAGAAGTGGTCCACATTTGAATCTTGTTTTTTTTTTTTTTATTGGATTTGGTCACTAACAAAATACTAATTTATGGCTCTTAATCAAGTGATTCAGGATTTAAATTTTGATTAAGTCTTGAATATAAAATAAATTATATTAAAAGAATAATATGTATGTTGTGTGTGTTTATGATCTCAACAAAGATTTATCATTATTTCTGGTGCAACTACTTCGTATTGATTTTATGATTAACTAAAATAAATCTTTAAAAATACAAATTTCATTTAAGTTGTTGATCTTTATATGAATATGAAAATTAAATTTCTAACCATATATTTAAAATATATAATTACCTATCAATCATATTATATAATAAATCGTGTTGATCCTCATTGAAATAGATAAACGGCAGGTGAGGTGAGTTGCTTAAGGTAAAGGGCGTGTTTTTCATAAGACATGGAATATTGAACACGGAGAGGGAATATTGGAGAGCAGGATTGTATGCTACATAATTAGACAAACGCTAGCGTTGAAATTCTTAACGTTAACGTTGGAAGTAGGGGAGAAGATGCACTTCTTTATACAGTTACAATTCCTACTTGCACTTCAGCTAAGCACTTCTTCTCACGCTCCATTCACAAACTCACTTCCTGCTTCCCTATATAATTATTACAAATGAACAAGTGATTAAAATGCAGAATAATCACCATATATAGATGTTTTATTTTGTCCAATATTACCTTTAAATTTAATTAAATTATGTCAAATTTGCATGCTTTTAGGTGCAAAGCATCATGCATTATAATTCAAACATATTATAATATTAGCTGACACACGTGATAAAAAAATAAAATTGATTTTCTTGAATGGGATACTTTTCGAAGTCACTAAAATCTTATTTCATGAGCAATTCTTCTTAGGAACATCTTTTAGTAGTACTAGTAAAATTGCTGATAATTTAAGATTATCCAGTTCTCTGAGCAAGTCTTTGTTGATAAGTACAATATGACATCATTGACAGCTAATCTAATAATAGTATTTGAAGAGTATCTCCATCCTACCACTTTAGTTATATTTTTTTTAAATAAATCAATAAAAAGTAACTATTTAATGCATGTTTGTTTTATTGTTCCAAACAAACCTTTGAGATAAAATGAGATTCGCAAAAATATTCATATCCTTTCCTTTACAAAATTGAATTTGTGGACTATTAATTTTTTTTAAAAATTCATGTACCACATTTTGGATGAAAATCCATACATAGCCTTAAACTTTAATTTCATTCAAACTATGATTTGAAATTCAGAAACTTAAAATACAACCTAGCCATAGTTCTGCCACGTATGTTACTTTTAGGTGGATATGAAATTTACACTATTTTTGAACGGAGAGGGAAAAAATAGGAGCGAATTGAAAGAAAACATTTAAACTTTGAAAATTTTCTATTGTTTGATTGAAGAATAAAAAATAAAGAAAAAAAATATATAAAGGAAATTAAGAAAACAAAATTTCAAAACTCTTTTCAATTTTCTCCATTTCAAATTTCATTTTTTCTCAGCCTAAAAAAATCATTTTTCTATCTATTAGGACACTGATTAATAAATCCGCAAATAAAAATTATTAAAAATTACCGTAAAAATGCATTTGCAACATTAAATTTCAAACTTTTTCATATATTTATTTTACTTTTAAAGGGTGATGTTTAATAAAAAAATATTTCCAATTTTAATATTTCTTTCTCATACCTTCTTTTGATTTTCTCATCCAGACAGTTTTTACTCTCTTATTTTCTTTTAGTTCATCTAAATTTTAGAATATTTTGTGTCTCTTCTATATTGTGTTTGGACACACGTTTTTAAGGCGCGTATCGTTATAGTATTTTCATATTAAATGAAATAAAAACACAACCTAACTTTCAGCTTGATGTGGATTAAACGTTTCGGGACATCCAACCAAAATATGCACTTAGTGCATAATGGTGAGCACGAGGAGTTTCAAAAGTTCATTTTGTGAAAAGGAACAATTTATTGATTTCAGAAGGAAAAAAAAAAAAAACATACTTTTGGTGGTTTCATATAACCGAAGAGAATTATATTCCATTCTTATGACACTTTATAATATTATCTCTTATCTAGTTTTATTATATTATCTGTTACCGTACATTTCTCTGTTTTTTTTTTCGCATTTCTCTCTTTCCGTAAAAAGTAAAAATATATTACTTTCTGTTGTGTCAAAATAATAGTTGTTGTAGGTTATTTTATATAGATAAAAATAATAAATAGATAAAAATAAATAAAATTCATTTTATATTATTATTAATTCATTTTTAAAACTGTTCTTCTATCTTATTTTTTCCTGGATACTCAGGTTCAAATATTCATGGATTAAATTTTTTATTTTTTATTATTAATATTATAAGTGATATAACTGAAAAGTGATAATTCATGTTATATGGAAAAACTAAAATAACAAATATTTTAAGATATTTTTTTTTATTTCACACAATAATTATAATGAGATGGAGATAACTACAACATGAATTATAACTAGCACTTTTTAACAAGAAACAATCATAATTGGAGTTTAAAGTCAATACCTCACATCAGTCTAATTGCATGAATAAAACACTTTTTATGCTGGTTGGTAGGTCGATTCCAACTTTATAAAGTTAGTTTTGGTGTTGAATTTAGTCGATTCATTTTCCACTTTTATTCAAACATATTATTAAAATCTTAGTCTTGATAATTGATATTATTGTAATTCCCACAAATTAACTAACCTCACATTGGTTAAATAAATATATATATATATATATATATATATATATATATGAACAACCATTGTATCTCTAATTACAGTGTTCTTGGTAATTAAACTTTCTTTCCTTGAGCCAACTCTTAAAATAAAACGAAAGGTAAAAAGATTTGAATATGTTTGAGAATCTATTATAAAATTAAGTTTGAAACAACCATAATTTGTTGACGGACCAGGATTCTTTGAATTTATTTTACTTTTATTTGTTCGAAATATATTGGAACACGAGCCCATCTTTTTTGGTTGTTAATCAATCATGTATTATAAGTCCGTTGTATCATCACAAACTAAAGTTTAAATATCTTGGTACAAATTTGGTTTCACAATACACTTAGTGAAAATGAGGATTTTGGGAAAAACATATATATATATATATATATATATATATATATATATATATATATATAGAATCTGTTTGAATATAAGTCATAAATGTTTTAAGAATTTCTCTATTAAAAATTAAAAATATAGTATTTTTTAGTAAATAAATTCTCAAAAATATTTATAATCTTGTATTCAAACATATTAATTGTGGAAATATGTATTGTGCTCATGGCAGTGTAGCACAGGAAGCGCGTTAGAGTAATGCGGCGAGAGATATGACAACATAGTTGAAGGTGGGGTGAGAGTAAATTGCATCTGCATGTCATGTGGGTGGGTCTGCGACCTGGTGTCGCCGGACATACCACTCTGACCTACACACCTTATAGTCATACATATATTCCTTTCCCTTAATTAACAGAATTTTTCACCTGCACCTATTTTTTTTTTTCAGCTCAATATTTTTAGTTATTAGCTATAGGGAGCTTCGCACGTCTACAGCTCGACCTTTATTGGCCACTACATCATTAAACGTATATACCACTCATATACTTAGTAGCCAAGACTTCAAATTAATTAATTAATTATAAACTTATAATAGTAGGAGTATATTTGGTGCATGTGTCTCTTAAAAAAATAAATTATAATGATACATTTTACATGAGAATAATTTCTTATTTATAAAAAAATTAGAATAAATGAAACACATACATCTGTACTTTTTAAACACTTAATCAACAATGTTACATCATAATACTTTTCCAAAAAAAATTATAACAAAATGATTGTCAGAATCCTAGAGCTGACTTTAGTTTGAGTTAGGGTTGGACCAGGACCCGAAGAATTTCAAAACGTTAATTATGGACATAATTTGTGTGCTTTCTTGTCAAGTTGATGGGGGTTTGGAAAATACTAACATATATATTGTAGGAACTTAATGCATTAACAGTCATTATTATTATTTTTATGTTGGAAGGCAACATTAACAGTCATTATACTGTGACTATCTATAGCCATATGAGTTGAACCTATATAGCTTCGTGGAGGTATCCTAGAACAGGAAAAATCGATATGAGGGGTTTAAATGTTTAATGACATATATCTGCTGCATGTAACAGAACAATGAAGGGTAAGGTGTGAGGGGTGAGTTTAATTAGAAAGAGGATATTTTTGGGCCTCCCAGTCAATCCTGGTTCATAAATAAAACGGGAATATTATTCCAATTGAAGAAATGCATTAAAAAGAGATAAAATTTAAGAAAATCCCTGCATAGAAACAAAAAGAGCAGGGAATTTTAACGGGTCGCGATCCATCATCTTAAACTAGAGACTCAATTCCCATTCCAATATTCCATTCAATAGTACCCATTTTGTTTTTCTCGATATTCCTTCCAGCAACCACCATTATATCGCTGCAGCCCTCATATTTTTGTTTACTATTTTTTCTTTAATTTCTTTTCCTAGATCAAATATCACTAATGTTTCTCAGCCCACTTGATCAGACACTTATCCCTTTTGTTGTATGTGATTGTCGTTAATCCAAATTTTTTTTATACACTATGGAAATTAAAGACGAATTATCATGCTAAATATATCAAAATGAGAGTAGCAGCACCTCACCACTGCACCAAACATTTTGTTTTGTTTTTTTTTTTAATTTAATTACTGCAGATAAGGGGAAAAAAGAAAACAGACTCTTTCCTTCTCTCTCTTTCTCTCTCTCATTCACATTCGCTCCTTCTCTCTATCTCTATCTATCTCTCAGCTTCCATAAATAACAAGTACCCTTTTTCACTTACTTTTCCTTCAAACCACCATCCCCAAAAAAAACTCTGAATCCTTTCTCTTTCTCTTCATTTTTTTTATCTGACTAGTAGTGACAAGTAGTCCCTGGAAAATTAATTACTCTCAGTCTCTCAGCTTTAAATTTTTTTTTCCCTATGGCAGTGTTCCTTCAACCCTAGTGGGGATCCTACTAAAAAGCCTATTGCCTCACCAACACAAATCATAAGTCACTCATGATATAATCACAACCCTTAAAACCCTTCCTTTTCACCTCTTTCGATCATCTCATTCCATTCCCCCATCATCAATTCTTTGCTTTTCTGAACTCTTTTGTTTTTCCACATCATATCATATCCTCAATTAAAACTCTCAAGTCTCACCCTTAATTTCTAGCTATTAATTATTCCATTACCTTAGCATATTTCACCACCTGAAAAGCAAACCTAGCTAGCGATCGAGATCTTCTCTATTTCTCCATGTTCACTAATTCACACACGGTAATGCAAACCTTACTGTCTCCTTTGGCGGAGCCTGACCTCTCCTTGAACATAAGCCCTCCCTCTATCTCAGAATCTGAAGTCGCCAAAGATGTTGGAAGCTTAGGAAAAGTGCTTTACAGTGATATTTGTTCAACTTCTGATTCTGGTAGTAGTGGAGGAAGTGATTTGAGCCACGAGTTCCACAACCTTGGTCATCATCATCATCGTGAGCCCACATTGAAGTTAGGGTTTGGAACCGTGGATTTGAATCCGCACCATCATCAAGTACAAGGTGTTCCAAGAAGCTTCAATCACCACCACCTCCAACCTCACATCTATGGCCGCGATTTCAAACGAAGCGCAAGAGTCATCCATGGTATCAAAAGAAGCGTCAGGGCTCCTAGGATGAGATGGACCACCACCCTCCATGCCCATTTTGTTCACGCGGTTCAACTTCTTGGCGGCCATGAAAGTAAATTCCATTAATATAGTTCATGTTTGATTCAGTTAAATCCGTCGCTAAAATTTGATGAAAATCGTCACTAAATTTGGTTACTAAGCCATTATTGATTCTTAGTGGTGTTAAAATCGTTTTTTCCTTCTTCTTTTCTGTAATTATTTTGAAAAAACTTGTGATGGTTGAACATGGTCTAATTAATTATTACATGCTATGTATGAGTAGTTTGATGGTTTCTTTATTATTGTATGCAAAAGCTAGATTCTTTTGAGATAATAAAGCATATATAACATTTAGATTACGTCTAATCTTGAGTTTGTCTTATCACACTTGCAGGAGCAACTCCGAAGTCTGTGTTAGAGTTAATGAATGTTAAGGATCTAACCCTAGCACATGTCAAGAGTCACTTGCAGGTGGGGTACTCACTATTCATTTCCATATCTCTCTCTTTCTCCATAGTCTTTGAGCTTAATGAGTGAAGTTCAGTTGTTTATTCCTCTTTCAATTAATTTCTGACTAGACAGAACAAGAGAGAGAGAGAGAGAGAGAGAGAAGTATTGTTGTTAGTCATTATAGCTAGGTTGCCTCTAGTAGTGGGGAAGGTAGAACCAAATACTAGGGACAAAAGGGGTATCTAGAAATGTAATGGGATAATCTTTAGCCTTTGTGGACTTTTCTTCTCATTTTATTTTATGCGGGGTGTTCATGCAGATGTATAGAACAGTGAAGAGCACTGACAAAGGCATCACTGCTGCAGGTAAATTAATGTTGAATTGGGGTGTTGTGTTATGGTTCCTTCTCAAGGACCGATTTTCGTTTCTTCTAATTATTATTATTCTCTTTGTTTTTTTGAGATCTTTGGTGATTCTGGTGTGACAGAAAACTCTATGATTTGCATCTAGTACTGTTCCCGTTAAAAACAAAAGTGTCTCTTGGCATATAGGACTATACTGACTTCAAAGTCCTCAAGTGAATTATTAAGCTGTGGTGTCTGATAAAGGAAGAGCAATGGCTCTATTTGTTGATGAAATTTGCAGGTCATGGGCAGACAGATATTGGATTAATGAACCCAAGGCCAGGCATTAATGTTCATCTGCATGCACACTCACCTATTTGTGACACACCCAGTTTACCAGACCCCATTCAAAGCTCACACAGGTGATTATTCATGTTAATTTGCATTCCCCTAAACTATATAAGTCTGAGTCTGATTAACAGTAAATATTAATTAAGAAATTAAAAGAAAATATATTTATTGTGAATATCATATAAAAATATATAAAAAATAAACAATATAATTTTATGCATTTTAACAAAAAAATTATTTTGTTTCTTGAATAATGCTTCAAGGATAACGGTTATTTAGTTTTCACTCACACCGATTCTTGCCTCCTTAGCTTGGTCTCGATGTTGTTTTCTCTATGAAAATTAGTGTGAACGTAATGTTTGACTTATTGACTCATCGTGATTCAACTGCTGGACCATTAAGCTAGCTATGCTAATGTACATAAGTACATGCACGAATTTTCAGAAATTCCTCCTCTTTGGCCCTTTTATTTAATTTCTTTTTACCAATATTTTTTTAGAGTAATGATACTTGTAAACTTAAAGAAAAATTATTTTCGAATACCGATGTTAACAAGAAAAATACTAATTAAAAGTGTCATAATGCATGCATTATAGAGTTGATTTTTTTTAATGTAAAATGTAGTCTAATGATACACTACTAATAAATACCCTCTATAAAAAAGTTTATATCTAATATATATCCTTAATTAATGTTTCTCGTCTCGTCTGTTAGACTTTATTTACAAAGTCTTTTTTATTTTTTAATTCACGTGTGTCTTTAGCTTTTTCTTATCTTTTTTTTATTATAAGCTTCTACAAGGAGACCTTACCTGTACATAGATTTTGACGAGTAAAACCTAGGGTTTCTATAGGTATGTGGGTGGTCATTTTTTACGTGGACATTTTCATAATAATGTTTTCATATTACTCATCTATTAGATCGTCAATGTATTGACAATTGATCCCAATGCGTAGCAAAAGGTCTATCTGGTTCAAATCTCAATGTGTTACATATGCAACACTTTTTAAGAAAAAGTAAAAGTGATTTCGGTGATAATATGATATAATATAAACTTCAATTAAACTTCAAATGGTTGATATATGGGCATAAAGTAATTGCTGGATCCTTAATTGGATGTGGAACAACTAATCCACCACCTTTTTTTTTAACTCTACTACAAGAATAATACGTATACTAATAAGGAATGAATGCTCTTTTTCTCGCACATGTATGAATCATCAAGAAATTCAGTTGCATTCACTTACTTATAATCAATTGACCCGTGATATGTCGTTATATTTGGTTATGTTTCGCTACCAAAATTGAGAGTACCAACAAAATTTGTTCCTCTCTTAATTACGAGGATTGGATTTGGATGTACAAAACTCCTTCCCTTTTTGGCACCTTCATAATAAGATCACATAGCTTTAACATATCACTCTCGTTAATTAATTCCTCGGCAAATTGAAACATTTGGATGTTGACCGTTAGTACATCACATGCCATCTTACCCTCAAAAGCCAATCACAAACACGTAGCGATGCCGTTTTAAATTGTATATATTAGGAATTGGATTTTGATTTTGGAGTTTTGCTTACCACACTATATATTGATCATGAGTGCGCTAATGAAATGGACCCATTTCATTAGTTTCTCTTAATTAGAACATATTTTACTACCCTTTATACTAATTTCTTCTTCCACTTTTCAGGACGCCGTGGCAATCATCAATAGAGACAAAAGCAAACAATAGTAGACTAGAAGAACCCGAAATCGGTTTGACGTATTCTCACCTCAAGGGAAATAATAATAATAATAATAATGAAACCACTGTAAGTTGGGACGACTCAAAAATGGATCTAGCATGTGGCTTGTAGTTTTGGTTTGCATGGTATTATGAATATTCGAAATGGCTTATGTCACTCACCAGTGTAGTAATAATTTTTTTAAACAGATGGATGGGCAAAACAATTATGGAGGGTTGGATTCTACCCCTTTGTCACGTTCCGAGGAGGCAATGCTTGACCTTGAATTCACCCTTGGAAGACCCAATTGGCAGAAAGACCATACCGAATCATCAAGAGAGTTAACTCTTCTCAAGTGTTGAATTAAACAAACACTTATCTGTTTCGAACAAGATTGTCTCCATTATAAGATATATGTGGTTTAGACAAAAATAAAACAATAAACACCACACCACATCACAACACATTCACACCCCTTAAATTTCCTTGTCATTGAAACACCGTACTAGATGATATGTGTGGAGGGAAGAAATTTATAAGAGATGAGGGGGAATTATTCCACGTGAATGATTTTATTGATGATGTATATCGTTCTGAGTTGTGTCTGGGGAGAGAGATGAGGAATGGGATAAAAGAGTTTTGCTAGAAAACATATGCTTCAGTCCAAAGAAATTCAGGCATTGCCTTTGGTGTCATTTTCGGTGCATTATGAAAAAAATTAGAATGGCTCTTTCAGGCATGGACCATGGTTATAGTTAGGCGAATATAGGACCCATTTGGGAATGCTGATATTGGACAGGTGGGTCAAGTTTTGTGCCAGCACCATCATAACATCGTTTTCATCATATCTGTACACGAGAGAACTTACATTACATATATATATATATATATATATATATATATATGTGCTGAGGTTAAAAATTACTAATGCAAACTGTTTTTCACGAGGTTCCATACTCACCAATATTGTTCATTGATGTTTGATTTGATACACCACTTTCTAACTTTTTCGTTAACTGAAATTCTCAAGTTACTTTTCTCCCTTCTTCTTCCTTTTATAACCTTTTCTCACAATTCGTAGAAGCTAGGTTTCTTCCTGAGCTATGTTATTCGCACAGTCAAAGTACAACAGATATACTTCATAAAATATAAAATTTGATGAAACTACTTCATCCATCGTTTCATTCTTGTACAATAACAAACCAAAAATCATTTTCAACCTTCATTTATTGACCTATATATCGAACACCTCATTAATTATTTTGACTAGGATTATTAAGAATATGCGTATGGTCCCTCTAATTTCACATTGTCAACTAATCCAATAATTCTTAGGCCTTGTTGTGATCATTTATGAAAGAAAAAAGATTTCTATAAGTTATAAACTAATTTTTTGAAATTTTTTCTTATTAGCTTAATGAAAATTTTATTTTAATTTTTGCATAAATAAATTTTAACTTATAAGAAAAATTTATTTCACTTTTTCTTATTTTCTTTTTCTTTAAATGTTTATGAAAAAATTTATCCAAATAAGACATGATATAACTTTTAAGATAATTATTAGAATCAACAAACTTATATCACATAGTTTGTGATTAGATGATAATATAAAAAAAAATATACTCTTAGTGTGTGTATTATGTATTATATTATTCTATTAATCCTAATTCACCACCAAAACTAAAAAGAATTGCCTTTGTGGTTTGTCCATAAATTTGTGTTGCCAAAATATATACATTTACTTAAGTGAATGTTTAAATTGATTTATTCTAAAATTAAAAAAATAATATCTCATAAACAGCATTAAAAAATAAAACGTAAATAAACTAACAAGCACTGGCTGCTAACTTTTCCTTTTCCGCAGTGCTTTGTGAGTTTTTTTTTTAGGACGTATCAAAAGGTCTAGTTCTGTCCATCTGTGGCCCATTAGAAGACTTTTCTTGTGGGCCGAAGTTCGATTTTCTATTTTGGACAAATTTTCAATCATCCAATATTTTAAGCACCGTCCCTTGTGTTGTAGAAAATTGAAAAAGTAAAAGGTCCTACCTATGTTATGACTTATGACTTATAATTTATGAATTTACACTGAATTCTGTCATTGACAGGGAAAAAAAAACTGAATCCACTGTCCCGAGTTGTTCACGATACGGTTATTTGGATTCAACACATGTAAAATGAGGAAAGATAAAGTGAGTAATAATATCGATGGTTGATAAAAAAAATTAACAATTGATATTTCAATAAATTTATGATTTGTTCTGTCAAAAAGAAATTTATGATTTATGATTATGATTGCTTATTTTATCCTTTAAGGTGAAGTACTCACTTTACATTGGATCCCAGTATTCTTTAATTTTTCTAGAGGGTACATAGTTTGCCAAACAATTACTGGATGTTATTTATCCCAATAAATGTTGGCTTTTAGGTCTTGATGAGGATTGAGATTTTAAAAAAAATATGAATTTTATCCTTGCATGGGTTATGTTAGCTAGAAGTGGCGAAAAATCAGTCCCATTCATGGTGTAGATCCGACCTGGTCTTGAAATCTCATGACAAAGTACGACATTGGAATTGAGTTCAAATATGAGTGTCTTATTTATACACTTGGACTTGAGCGAGAAAGTTAGTTATGCAGTTACGCTCACACATAAATTGTAAGTCTCAGTATAGCCGATTGTGTTGAGAAGATTACAAAAATCTCGATTACTATCATATTAGATATCAATTCAGAACAGGTTGGTATTTGATTTATAACTAAAGAGAAAGAATATATCTTTTTATTAATTATTAATTCTATTAATAGAATAATGTAAGTCAATGAACTATTGATTAATTGATCATGACATATAAAAAACAATACCGATTTATTAGACTTCTTGATATTTATGGGAACAAAATGATCAGGTTCGTTAAGAAAATGAGCCATCGTGGACCAACACCAAACTTAATGAACTTCTTTTTAATTTCTTATTCAGTCTAAAACAAAGTTTTATTGCTTAATATTACTGGTTAAACCGTAAAAAAACAAATAAGAACTGAGTGTTTAACTTTCCCTTTTTCCTTAATTAGAAAGTCTCTTTCTGTGTGTATCAAAAAGCCTCTCATCTGCATTCCCCAGCCCATTTAAATACTTCTCTCGTGGGCCGAAGTTCTCTTTGCTGATCAGCCCAATTTTTTAATCATCTGATTTTCTGCACAGCTCCTTGTGTTGTACGAAAAATGAAAAAGTTAAAGGCCCATCCATATGGTCCTAGCTGTGTTTTGATTTATGAATTTAAACTGAATTCCCTGTCCTCATGTTTTTCTTTTTGTAATGGAATTGTTATCATGCTAATGTTTCTTTAAAGTCTTTTACAGGGTGTCATAATTTCCCAAATAATTATTTTCTGCTATTTATCACAATACAATGTTGGTTTTTAAGTTTTGATCATGGTTAAGTTTTTTTTTTTAAGATATTAAGTACATTCTTGCATGGGTTGTTAATATTTGACATATAAGTTTTAACTGAACACACACGTTGTTGTTAACTATATAGAGTAAATATATGTGTTTGTAAGCACAACTAACTTAGTTTAATGCAATACAGTGAGAATATGTACATCAGATATCAGTTTACACGTGTAATTAATTCAATCCTTTCACCTCCAGACTCCTATAATAGTTCAGCTCCTAATCCTCCTATATACCAACTTTTTGCAATCAACTACAGCCCATAATTAAAGATCTAGTAATATCTTTATTTTTTTTAAAAAAAAATTCTTACTGTAAAATAAAATAAAAATTTAAGATTGCAAATATTGCAAAGTTGGGCTTATATATACACACCACCGGCAGTATGAATGTCTTGATAAAAACTCTTTTCGAAAAGCAATGTTTGTGAGCTATTATTGTCTCTGCCCGTCCTTTTCAAGACATTGGGTTGAACATAGGAATGTTGACGGCAACAACATCAAATTACCCTAGACAATTCGTAACTCTTTTAATTATAATTAATAAATATACTTTCTTTTTTTTAATTTGATGACCTTTTAAAATGAAAATAAAATAACAGATCACTATAAACTTAATGTCTCCTGGTCTTCTATTATCAAATAGGAGAAATCACAACAACAACAATTCTGTTCGTTTAAAAATAAACTATATCTTTCCTTCTAAACACTATTTAAGTTCTATCTTATCTCTTTCTCTCTATCTTTTTAAAAGCAAAGAGGCAAGCACGGGAACTAAATAGTTGTTGGCATTACGGCATAGTCTGTCTATCATGTACAAAAAGATTTGTAACAAATGTGGGGCAAAAAAAATTAAATAATTGCAGTTTAAAAAACAATTTACGTGAACATTGCAGTTTCAAAATATATTACAAATGTATGGCTGTCTTTCACATAAGAGGAGGACGTGTTGAATCACGTCCACCATGGATGTGTTCAAACACGCCTGCTGCCGGCGCGACCAAGCTCCATTCACATCCTGTGTGGATGTGACTCAGCTCCATTCACGCCACATAGGGACGTGACCCAGCACCTACGAATTCATGCTTTAAACCGGAATTATCCTAGTCAGGTGTATCTTAAGAGCTCGAAATTTCTGAGATGCATGGTTGGTGCATGGCACATGGAGTGATATGTTAAGGGTCGAGGTAAATGGGAAACCATAATTGAGAAAGTGCCGAGATGTTAGTAGTTATGGATATAACCGGGCTTGCACAGGAGCTACGGTATAGTCGGACTTGGACTTGCCGCGGTGAGTACGTGGGTGCCGAACTCGGACTTGCCGAGGTGAGTGGGTGCTGAACTCGGACTTGCCGAGGTGCCGAGGTGTTGGCATGGCTTGTGGGAGTCAATCATAGGATCCATTGCTTGATAATTGGCTGGAGCATATATACTTGATATGTACTTCGTGGGCATGAGGATCTTCTTCCAAGACCATTGGTCCCTCAAAATTGACTTTAGCATGCACTGTTTTCATCGTGTGAAGTTAGTTTTTCCTTTTGGTGGTCCTAAGTTATCAATTTGACAGCTCTCCAAGTGTAGTTCTGAAAGAGAAGGAAATGCACTCAGTACTTGAAGCCAATCAGCTTGTTTATGAAGGTTTGAACCACTCATAAATGGATAAGCTGATTGGCTTCAAGTACTGAGTGCATTTCCTTCTCTTTCAGAACTACACTTGGAGAGCTGTCAAATTGATAACTTAGGACCACCATAAGGAAAAACTAACTTCACACGATGAAAACAGTGCATGCTAAAGTCAATTTTGAGGGACCAATGGTCTTGGAAGAAGATCTTCATGCCCACGAAGTACATATCAAGTATATATGCTCCAGCCAATTATCAAGCAGTGGATCCTATGATTGACTCCCACAAGCCATGCCAACACCTCGGCACCTCGGCAAGTCCGAGTTTGGCACCCACTCACCTCGGCAAGTCCGAGTTCGGCACCCACGTACTCATCGCGGCAAGTCCGAGTCCGACTATACTGTAGCTCCTGTGCAAGCCCGGTTATACCCATAACTACTAACATCTCGGCACTTTCTCAATTATGGTTTCCCATTTACCTCGACCCTTAACATATCACTCCATGTGCCATGCACCAACCATGCATCTCAGAAATTCCGAGCTCTTAAGATACACCTGACTAGGATCATTCCGGTTTAAAGCATGAATTCGTAGGTGCTGGGTCACGTCCCTGTGTGGCGTGAATGGAGCTGAGTCATGTCCACACAGGACGTGAATGGAGCTTGGTCGCGCCGGCAGCAGGCATGTTTGAACACGTCCATGGTAGACGTGATTCAACACGTCGTCCTCTTACGTGAAAGACAGCCATACATTTGTAATATATTTTGAAACTGCAATGTTTATGTAAATTGTTTTTTAAACTGCAATTATTTAATTTTTTTTTGCCCAAATGTGGAGATATGAAGTCCCACCAACCAAAGGAGTCTAGCAAAGAAAAAGATTAATCTATTTGCACAAGTGTTTTCCTCACAATAAATGTGACGGACAATAAAATTGAAAGATTAATCTAGTTAATTCAAAATTATATAATTACCTTATTTTAAAATAGTTTTAATTACCTTAGTTAAAACATGTACATATATTGATAGTAATTAATTTAATTATTTTACATTAGAAGATATATTCAATGTATTAAAAATTAGACCGACCCGGCCTGTCGGACCGGTCGAATCGTGACCCGGTAGCTGGATTGGGTTGAGTCTGTAATCAGATCGGTCATGCTTTTAACCCGGTGCAACCCGGCCGAGTTCATGGTTTAACCGCCAACCCAGCGACCCGAACCGGGTCGCTATTTTAAAAAAAAAAAGCCTTCAGCCTACTTGCGTCGCGTCGTGGTAGGGGAGTTTCGCGGGGTGTGGTAGGGGGGTGGTGGTTTGTCAGCGTCGCGTGGGGGTGGGGGGTTGGTCTATGTTCGCAATGGGGGGAAGGGGTTTTGTGATGGGTAACAAGAATCTGAGTGGCGGGGCGAAAGAACGGATTTCCGCTGAGAGGTTGCAGTTGAACGGCGCGGGAGGGGGGCGTATAACAACCAACAGGGATTTTGTTTGTGGTGGAGGGGAGGCTGAGGATTTTTATTTTGTGTGGGGGGGCAGTAGCTTAAGAAGTGAGCAGTGAAAGGCAAAGACAGAATTGACTACTTTTGCTTTTCCATTGTCTTTAAATTTGCTGATCGTGTTTTTAAATAGTTTTTTTTCTTTTTTTTTAATTTTAAAATAAAATATTTCAGTTTTTAAATTAAGTGATTACTTTTTTAAGTCTTAAAATATGTTAATCATGAATAAGTAGTGTATACAAGAATGATTTTTTTTTTGTTCTTTAAGCACATAAAATATGTTTCCAAAATACTCATAAATTGTTAATAATATTAATATAGAATATAAGTAAATTGAGTGGAAGTATGAGTTATTGGATGAAAATGAGTTATTGGGTGGGAATTAATATCCTATAATTTTGTATTGATGATATTAATTTGTGATTTTTTTATAAATATTTTAAGACATTGTCATGTGGACTGGTTCATGCGGATCAATTAGTGACCCACTGGTTCGACCACTAACCCAGTGACCCAGTACCCTGACCGGTTCAATTACTGGGTCGATTTTTAAAACACTGGATATATTTGCTTTAGTTACCTTAATTATTACAATTATACAATTTTATTATTTAAACAATAGAAAAAATTCTATAATTTTTTTTCACTCAATTGCATAAGATTTCCCTCCCAAACTCTTTTACTTTTATTATGATAATAAAAATAAGAACAAATTACAAGACAGAATTTAGTTTGTACGTTACTTCATCATGCATAAAATTGATATGTTGTAAGAATGTTGTTATTGAATTCAAAGCAATATGTTGGCTTTATAACCTTACAAAAGCAATAACCACACCCACATTTTACATGGTCAATACATGGTCTAACCATTAGAAACATAATCCAATACTTATATTTTCTTTTCATTTTTTTCTCTCTCTTTTTTTCATCATCATCATTTTCTTCCTTTTTTTCATTTATTCTCTTCATTCTTTTCTCTCATTTATTTTGTAAAATAATATAAGTAATCCGGACAAAATTGGATGTTCACATATATAGCTACAAGTTAGTTCTATATCAATTTACATTGGTGCGGTAGGAAAAAAAGAAGGGTTTGAGTGAGGTGTGAAGTCAAGTTTTATGAATTGAGTCTAATTTCATTTCTCTCTTCTTCTTTTGCATATGAGTGTGAGTGTGAGCAATCTTCTTATTTTTGTTCCCTCTTTGTGTTTTCAATGTGATAATGTTTGTGTGAGTTTTAATTAATAAACTAATAACACCATTAAGCTTGAGTACATGTAGTGTGGTTAATAATATATTTGAAGAAAAATAATGATTAGAAGGTGATTATGTCGATACCACATTTCATTGCTATATTTAGCCTATTAAATTTATCATCATTTGTTGTAATATCTATATGAAATGTTAAATTCAAAATAAAAATAGTATATATAAATTTATAATTATTTAAAGTGAAATTTGTTGAACTCGTGCGTTATAAAATATTTTAAAAAATAAAAATTGTTACCAGATTATAAAATATTATAAACAAGTCATTGTAAATGAAATTTTTATTATTATGTGTAA
>PYAF01006013.1:704780-718083 GCA_007407185.1 Glycine tomentella | reverse complement strand
GTAACATATCAAACATATTCTTATAAACTATATATTTCATATTTATTAATATTTAAATAAGAAAAAAAAAGAGAAAATATAAAATAATTATTTTAATTCTAAAATCATTAAAGATATGAGTATAGTTTTATAGTACATAATCATAATAATGATTCTAGAAAAAAATCATAATAATGGTTTGAGTAAATTTTATACTTATATAATTTCTCACTCACTTAATCAATATGAATTATTATTATTATTACTACTATTGTTCACTTGAAATTTTTCTAATCATTAGATCAATCACTCCATTTTATTATTATTATTATTATTAGGCCAAATTACCTATTTGTTCCCTTATCATTTTTTTGTTCATTTTGTTCCTTTATATGTTATCTTCTTAAAATAATTCAAAATGGTCCTTCAATTAGTTTGAAGTTAACGTCACGAACGATATTCAAATATCATTAACTATAAGCCGCCACAAAACAAAAAATGAGAAGTAGCACTCAAACTCGCTCCTAATAAATTAGTTTCATCCTTCATAACCTTAATCCTCTTTTTGATCGAAAATCTCACAACTATACATGCATATCATAAAAGCATAATCGAATTCGAGTGAACGGTGCTATGGATTAGTGGATTTGGTGATGTTTTCTCAATCCAGGATTTCCCTAATGAGTCCTTTTCAAGATCAAGGATCTGGAAGCTGGAGAAGTTGTTCGCAACGGGGACAACAAGCGCGAGCCAACATTACCAAGAGAGCAAGGAGAGATTCCTGTCCTCCACCATGTATGTGATCGTTGCTTTTTCATGTGTATGCGATTTAAATTTTCCTTTTGGTAGTTTTCTGGTTGTGCATTGTGTTTGGGGTTGTCTATTTGTACTTGTGTTTTTTTTGTTGGTGAAGAAAATGAGAAAAGGGATGACAACATCGATAGTATGAAAGAGAGGAAACAAGCAAGAAAGGCCATGACATAGGGCATAATTGGTGGTGGGGGAGGGGAGGTTGTGGGCGTTGCCTTGCAATAGGAGTTACCGACGCGGCAAAAGGAGAGCATGGAAGGTGGAGTCTAAGTAGGTAATCTTGCTATCGTGCGTGACATGTAGGGCACTGCACACGATGATGATGAGGACAAATTTGATTCTGGAAGGAGAGGAAGTTGATGAGGAGGGATTCAATGTTGGAAGTTTTGGCTTTTATTTTTCGTTTTGTGATAGTTTTTAGTCGTCAATATTTAAATATCGTTAATGACATTGGCTTCTGACTGATGGAATGACCATTTCGAATAATTTTAAAAAGATAAAAGAACAAAGTAAATTTTCTATAAGATAAAGACCAAAATGAACAAAAAAAGATAAGGGACCAAATAGGTCATTTGACCTTATTATTATTTTTATTATTATTATAACATCTATAAGAATATTTAAAATATGAATAAAATTAAATTAAAAATCAAGTATACTAATATATATATATATATATATATAATAACTTATTATTTAATTTTATCCTTAGTTATTAATTTTAAAATAAATTATATAATAAATAAAATATTATTACTTAATATTAAAATTATCAAAATTAATATTTAATTATTAAATTTATATAAAATTGAATGGTCGATCTAACGGCTATAAATTTTTCAAGTGACGTTTAATTTATATATAGAGATAGATAGATAGATGACTACAAGTTATACTTTTCCGCCGTTTTATGCAGGATATTACAAAGTGTTTACGTGATGTGTGAAGTCAAGATTTATGAATTGAGTCCAATTCTCTCTTCCTTTGATGCATATGAGTGTGAGCAATTTTATTTTTCTTCTTCTATTGTGTTTCCACAATGCTACCGTGTGAGTTTCATTAATCAACTGATAACACCATTTAAGCTTGAGTAAAGGTAATGTGGTTAATGATATGTTTGAAGAAAATAATGATTAGAAGTGATTATTTAGAGAATGTTCTCAAAGAAAATGGAGAATTGAAATTGATGAAGCATGACCATTCTAATAAGGAATGGTTGTGTCATGTTGAGAATGTGAACCAAACAGTGATAAGAAATGAACGAATCAATTCAACCATTATGTTGGTTCTGATAGCAATAAGAAGAAAGAAACATAAACTACCAAGAAAGCATAGAACCAAACCAAAACCAATAAATCCGGAACATGCAACAAGGAAGAAAATGCAAAATCCAAAAGAACACAACGTAATTATGTGGTTTAGCTAATACGACTTACATCCACGGGAATGAGCAGCTCCACTATGAAATAAAATCAAGAAGATACAACAAAGAACCCCCTTGGTTCTATTTCCTTGAATTCAAGAAGAACTCTCTCTAAGAACCCAAGCCTCACACTCTGTTTCTCTCTCTCTCTCTTTGCAACGTATTCAGTGTTTTCTCTCTTATGTTTCTCTCAACAATCTCAATACCTCTCACAATTCTAATTAGAGTTAGTTACACTTACACAAAGATCCCATGACCTCAGTTTGTAGGCCCCAAGTCACTAAGACTCAACAACATAAGCCTAACAGAAAACATTCAATAGTTTGATGTGTATCAAATTAATGAAACAAACTGTTCCATCTGATGAGCATTGGACTTCCCTCAATATGATTACAACAGACTATTCTCATCAGACCAAACATCCATTAGACTGAACAACAGATTTTGAGTCACAGGCAACACATTATTAAGAGAAAATAATGAATTACTTTGAGGATGATGCATTTTTTCTTTATAACCATTAATTCAAGAATTATAGCAATTCAAATGTTACTTACTATGCGTTGATTGCAATCGACTTGCATAACTTAATATTTATGCATTTTGATATTCATATTATTTATTTTTTATATCCTTGAGAATCTAAGACAATATGATAAGATTTACAGTTCAAACCTCTTGAAATATTCATGTTACCTTAATCTACTTCTCCTTGACACATATTTTAGAGATCTTTGTTATTATTTATTACATTTAGGTTTTATATTGGCTTTTGTCGGGACTTATTGTGTTATTTTTTTTTACATTTATTTTAACATGTAAATATCTTTTTCTGGATTTTTACTTTTCTCAAGATATTTAAAGCATGGGTAACATTACCAATCAACTATTGTTAGGGGTTCACTTGGTTAAGAGGAGAAAAATAAAAGAATTTTTTAAAATTAAAATAAAGTATAAAAGATGTGCATCCCATGAAATAAGTATAAAATTTCTCTTCAAACTTATTTCTCTCCAATGAAACAAACACAACCTAACATTTGATTGTATGTCATGCGAAAATTAATGGGAATTATAATCTTAAACTATCTAATAATTTATTCTATTGCTTGGGGTTAAGCATATAATTAAATCACAGTTTGAGAAATGGTCTGCATAACGTACTCAACTTGTGCGGGTTTATATTAAGCAAACTCTATTTTGTTTGGTTATGGGTTTGCACAAGGGTTGGTTTGAAAAAAGTTAATGGTTAAACGGGTTTAATTAATTTGAGTCCAACTCACTTATACACATAAAAATAAATAAAAAGTTAACATATATTCATTTAGTCATTTTAACGTTTTAAAGGATGATTTTATTTTGGATCGACTTACAAATCATTTCAACTATTCCAAAACTTCGATTATGTACAAGCAATAAAAGCAAGACACATGGTACGGATATGTTAAATTAAACCACGGGATTAAGCCAACAGATTGATGTTAGACCAGACTAATCTACATACCTATTACTAATTATTTGGCAATTGATAAATAAACTTTCCTTGATTGTTCATTATACCTTCTTTAAATTTATTGATGATATGGAAATATATATATATATATATATATATATATATAATAAAAGTCGTAGGAATGATTTTTTTTTTTTATATGAAATCAAGCAAGAAAATTTACTTAAGTTATGGAGACGAAAAATTTCCTAAAACCACATCAACATAAAACTTGATAAGGTGAAATTACTATTATTTTTACTTCATCATTATTACAAAAATAATAATTTTAATATAATATTTTATAGTAATTTCTATATATATTTTTTAGACAATTCATTATATATATATAAAAAAAAAAAAAACTCCAACTTAAACAACTTTGTTTGTTAATTGCAACATGGCCAACAACGAGTCCACGACTATCATGTCATTTTTTCGTAGGCGGCCAGAGACAAACCAATTGCAAGATAAAAGATTATACATTCATGAAAAAAATCATTATAAAACTATAAACATTTATGAAGGTAAGCATATAGAATGAGAAGCAAATATGTAGCAGAGTTAAAAAAAATGCAGTGGATGCACTTAACCTCTCAAAAGCATAATCAAAATTTATAAGTGACGTAATAAAAAAAAACCTCTCAAAAGCTCAAATGTTTTTCAAAGCAAGTTAAATAAATGTTAGGTTTCTAAATATTAACTACTTCCATTTTTTATTTGAAATATTTATTAGAATAAAACCAAAATTATTTGAAAAATATTTTAAGAGGATATATTAAAAAAAACCCTTATCACTTACCAAATTAAAATAAAATGCTGTATTTTTTGGCAACGGGGTTTTCTATTAATGGAAAGGCGACAAGGTCTTTTTCCAATTTTCCTTTTCAATAATTCAGCAACCTACTTGCTTCTTGCAACATAGTTAGGGGGCACACATTCCATTGTAGAGGGACACGTGGAAGATGCAGAGAGGCAATAACGCATGTACCTACATTCCAGGTTTTCCACGTGTCAAAACTACAGTACTTTGAGCATCAATGTCATCAGAGAAAAGACAAAGAAGCTGATTCCATCAGGTGCTACGTGGCACAAGCAAGGGTCTCCACGAAAGAAAACAAATGTTGCTGGCGGTTGTTTTTGATACGGTGTGGGCTGTGGATATATAAGTGTTTAGTTTTTGAGAAATTCTTTGAAAATTGAAAAACGAAACCTCTAAATGTGTAATACAATGAATGAAAACAATGATGACAAAACGATGTTTCTGTTTTCATGACAACACAGGTGTGTCAATACCATCGAGTGTCCAAAATAAAGTTGCATGATTGCATTTTTTTTCTATTTTACTTTTTCCTATTTTAAGGCAACCACAATGGAGTGGGGAGAAAGTTACTTTTCTTTTGCTAAATGATATAAGAAAGTAGAAACCTTTACTTGCCGAGGGCTGTGTCATTTCTATATTTAACCAGCTACATTAAATGTTATTCTTGTTTACCCTGCCATTTCCAATAAAATCTAACCATTCCCTTAGGATGCAAGCTAGATCAAGTCTCAGGGCTATTAATTACAATTATTAGCCGAATTTTAAGGTACACCGAGTAAAATAGGATTCAAAAATAGCCACAAAATACGAATAATATAGGAAAAGTTAATTAATGATCAAGACTTATTGCTTTAAATTTAGTCATTAAGTAACACTTAGCAAGGTATTGTTGGTGGATACAATAAGAGTTAAATAATAAAAAAATGATAAAAAATACTATAGAATATAAATGGTTAATGTATTAGGTATTATAATATCAAGAAAATCAGTTTCCTTTAGATCATCTCCAACAATAGTTTTTATGGGGTTTCTAATTAACTCTTATGAACAAGAACGAGTTCATATGAGGTTCACATCTCAGTTGAACTAGGAAGTTAAGTTGAAAGCCATATTGTAAGAATGGTTTAATTTTTTATGTTAGAACTAATTCTTCACATTAAAGTATATTTTTTATTAACACTATAAAGTCGCGGGATAAAGTATGAAATCTATTATAAATTTTCAAGTGGTTTCAGTTTCACTATTAGAGTAAAAAAAAAATTGTTGTTAATCTGATGTGAAATAACAAGGCTCACTAAAAATGAGTATAGAATTAATCAAAGTTGATGATATACTATATTAGAGATGTTCTTAAGGCTCACTAAAAATGAGTGAAGAATTAATCAAAGTTGATGATATACTATATTAGAGATGTTCTTATAAAGATTGTTTGCAAAATAATTCTTTTTTTTTTAAGAAAAAAAAAAAGAAGAAAGAAAATCTATCGTAGTTCCCTTCACCAACGTCCAAATTTTGGGTTTTTAGTAATTCCATCTCACTAAAGGAAGGAGGAAATAAGCCTCATTAATCTTATAGTACTCGATAGGGTCTCACTGTTTCAGGGTCCAAAGATAGTTGCATACTCTGTTTTCCCTTTCACAAACTCTGCATGTGTCCCTACCGATAAGTGATATCAATATGGCATTGTCCCATCCAAATAAAAGTAACTCTCTCTTACACCAAGGAATGTCACACAACATATGAGGATCATAAAATGCTCCATTTTCTATTTTGATTATGCTTGCACAACATTTTGATACAAGGTAACATTTTCTTTATAAAACAAATGCATCACTTCACGTGATGGTTTGTCTGGTTCAACTAATTGCCTACAATTAATATAGCAACTTTGTAATTCTTGCGAGCAATTTGACAGTGCAGGCTGTGAAGCATTGCTTGCATGCATGTAAAATGTGTTAGCCTAGTTTCTTTAACTAAAATATAATCCAACTTTTTTAATGATTTTATATAAATATTTTCAAGTTATTATTTAGTGTAAATGTGTAATATATAATTAATAATTCGTTAGACTTCTCATGTACATTCTCGTAGGCTGCATTCAATTGTGACATTTTGTTTTGTTAAAAACAGACTAATATTATGAATAATATGATGAGATTGATATATGCTAGTTTAAATCCACGGACACTTCACTTTTTCCTCCTCTCCCTCGGGCTTCCATGCACAAGTTACAAACTTACAATCTTTATGGAAAATTAATATTTTATGGAAATTCAAAATTAAGAAACGTTGTTATTTAATTCAAATTTTAATTCAAAACATTAAATTAACTTTTAAAATAAAAATACCATGATTATCTTGTAAATTTCAATTTCTTCTAAAAAATATTAAGATGATATAATCTATAAAGTTGATCGAGTTCAGCTAAATAACTAAAATAATTTTTTTAAAACCTTATATATATATATATATAGGATTAAGATGCAATAAATACAAGAACAAATACGTTATAAATTATAAAATCTTACTATGTTAAATTGAATCAAAGCACCATCGGTGCACCTTTGTCCCTTCACAAAGCGGTGCACCACAAATGCAACTCATTAATTATTAGGTCATGGCTTTTAATTAATTTCTCCAAACAGGTCTGCATTTGGAGCAAAACATTTTCCCCAGCTATAGCATTTAGAGTAAGAGCGCAACAACGTACGTAGCTTGTTCCATAAGATCATTATTGTAATTCAGACAAAACAAGCTAGACCACGAGATTCCTCCATGTGGGAAGTTCACAATACTCGATACAATGCTACTTATGGTCGAAAATTGCATCGTTTGTGTTATAAAGTGTTCCGGCAGACACAGTACTACTCTAGAGTCTAGACACTAGTTCGTTTCAAAGCTTGAAATTATTTGGTCCATTCTTTTGTTTTTTGAGAATGCGTTAAAATAAGAGAATATCGTTAATTTAGTGAGACATATTATGGCTTAATTCATTTACATGAATTTAGGCCCTGTGTGCGACGACTGATTACTCCTCAATTTGTGATATGATCAATATTAAGTCAGTTTATGATAATTATAGATTTAGACCAAATACTCGAGAATGAATTCAGGAGAGCATTGATAAAGCTAGCTAGCTATATTAATGTTAATATATTGGAGTATATTGTATAACCAAACCTCTTAATCACTTGAGTTTAATTTATTAAGCTCAAAGTCTCAAACCAAAGAAAGATTAGCTTGCATTTTATTAACATTAGAATTGGAATTAGAAAGATCGTATCACTTTGAAGAGAATGCATGTGCACGTGTAACCGAACCCACGCAGGATAGTTGTGATCTTTCAATTATATTATATGGAGGCCATGGATAAGAGAAGCAAAGAAAGTTGTACTCTGCTATGCATAGCCATACCTTGCTGGAAATGGATGGAGTGTAATAAGAAATCACACGTATTCATGCAAAATCAGACCTAGTTTGTAATTAACAACGCTGACAAAAGTGATAACATCTTATATTTATTAATCAAGTTATTAAGAATTTGAATACTAATTAATCTTTAAATATAAAATTATAGAATAGATCGTGTTTAAAAATGAATACTCATTTTATGTATTCTCACAATCTCTTTGGCAAACATTAATTAATTGAAACAATAATTTTATACCATATCATGATTAAAAATTCATATCTAATTTGCAATCGTTAAATAAATATTACTATACTACTATTCATATCTTAAATGCATGTTTTAAATTTAATTTATCAAGACAAAATATTAGTCATCCAATCTTTATTTGTTAATTGCTGATTGTATGAATGTGTGCTATTGTGGACAGGCAAATCCAGATTCCTTGCTAATTAGTTGCAGTTCACACATACCAATCAAACATTAATTAAAAACATATACACCTTCATTACTTACGCATAACGCAAGTCAATATATATAGGGGGAATTTTTTATACATAGTATTACCTGAGACGTTGGAAAACCATACCGTGTCATCCTAAAATAGCCTCTAAAAAACAATAAATTAAGCAGCAGCAGTTTCAACAACCCATCGATCCCAAACACTCAACCAACAAAACTTACCTAGGAAACCGAAACACCCGGACCCAAATTACATCTTCTGATAATAACATAACAACCTTTTACAAAGCCGAATTAACATCTGGTACGTGTCAACACACAATTGACTCAATCATTTGCACCATCAATTCCAATCGCATATATATAGTTTTATACTCTCTCTCTCTGTTCTCCCACCCAACCCTCATATAATTGTCACACTCTTTAACCTCCTTCAGCTTCTATTTCCCAACCAATCAATCAAAGTCTCTTAATATTCCTCTTTGTAATTTTTTTCCCTTTTCTCCCTTTCCATTTTCCTGTAGCAGTTCAAATCGCTATGCATTTACGCTGCTCCACCTTGAATGAAAAAACAAAACATACATCACGGTGAATAAATAACAACATTATCATTTTATTGTAACTAATTAGTTTAATTAGTTAATTAATTGGTGAGAATTTGTAAGGCCATGTTTGGCGAAACCGTTCCACGTTCACAGTTCATGCAGTCGGAACCGAGAATGTCGACAACGGAGGCGCTCACCGACGACGAGTTCGCGATGCGACGCAGCAGCGCGGCGTCGCTGATGAGTCCTTACTACTCCGAGCAGGGAAGGTTAAGCGGCGAAGGCTCACCCATGATGATGTCGCCGTGGAACCAGACAACAAACTCCCCATTCTCAAAATCTCAATGGTCTCAAGAGCAAAACAGCATCCCGCAAAACGCCCTCGTAGGTTCTCTTGTCCGCCAAGAAGGACACATCTATTCCCTCGCTGTCTCCGGTGATCTTCTTTACACCGGTTCCGACAGCAAGAATATTCGTGTCTGGAAGAATCTCCAGGAATATTCCGGGTTCAAATCGAACAGCGGTTTGGTGAAAACCATAATACTGTCTGGTCAGAAAATCTTCACCGGTCACCAAGACGGCAAAATCCGCGTCTGGAAGGTCTCACCCAAGAACCCCAGCTTCCACAAACGTGCCGGCACGTTGCCAACGCTTAAAGACATCTTCAAGAGCTCAATTAAGCCCAGCAACTATGTCGAGGTTCGACATATATCTAACATTCTTTAGTGACTAACATTACCTTTTTTTATTAGCACTGAAATCACATAAATTGTACATGTAAATTGTTTCTTCACTAAAATGCATGTGTTTGATTTCACCCTATTTGATTATTTAGAATCATGTTAAAAACAATTTGCTCCTGGATGATAAATGTCCTCTAATCCACTTGATAAATGTATTTATTTTTTATAATAAATCAGAGGATTAAAATATAAAAAAAATAGATAATTTTTTACATTTTTTAATGAATTAATAAATTATTTCTGAGTTAACATAACTTTAGATAACTTTTAAATGGATAAAAAATTTACGTTAAATTTAATTAACATTACCAACTTGCTTTTGTAATTCTCCTAATTTTTTTAACGTTAAACATATTTAAATATAAATTATATCACTTTAAAGTTAATTTCATTTAAAATTAGTTTTTATTATTTTTCATAAAAAAACCCACTCTATTAAAAAAATCAAAATACACACTAACTCATGTTTGAAAAAAGCTTAAAATTTATTTTTTCTCTTTAACAGATTATCCAAATTAATGTAATAATGATCATGTTACTGTTATGAATTACAAGTGACAGTAGTATTGTTGTTGTGCTTTCAGGTTCGACGACACAAAACAGCGTTATGGATCAGACACTCCGATGCCGTTTCGTGTTTGAGCCTTTCAGAAGACAAAACCTATTTATACTCCGCGTCATGGGACAGGACAATTAAGGTGTGGAGGATTTCGGACTCCAAGTGCTTGGAGTCCATCCACGCGCACGACGACGCGGTGAACGCCGTCGTGTGTGGGGACGGGAGCGTGATGTTTTCCGGCTCCGCGGACGGCACCGTCAAGGTGTGGCGGCGGGAGACGCGAGGTAAAGGCCTGAAGCACGCGGCCGTGAAGACTCTGCTGAAGCAGGAGTGCGCGGTCACGGCGCTGGCGGTGGACAAGGCGGGGTCGATGGTGTACTGCGGCGCCTCCGACGGGTTAGTAAACTTTTGGGAGAGCAACAAGAATTACGGGCACTGCGGGGTTTTGAAGGGGCACAAGCTGGCGGTGTTGTGCCTCGCCGCCGCGGGAACGTTAGTTTTCAGCGGCTCCGCGGACAAGACCATATGCGTGTGGAAACGCGAGTGTTTGATTCACACGTGCGTGTCGGTTCTCACGGGCCACGACGGTCCGTTGAAGTGCCTGGCCTTGGAGGAGGACCGTGAATCCGCCGCAAGGGGTGACCGGGAACGGCGTTGGTTTTTGTACAGTGGGAGTTTGGATAAGTCGGTGAAAGTTTGGAGGGTTTCCGAATCGATGAATAATAATCAGGTGAAGCACCACCGCATGGCTTCTGATGCAGACTCGTTGCCTTCTGTATCAGATAGTAGCTTCTCTTCGGGACGGACCAATGGGAGGAACTGATGGGCACATGTTTCATCAGATATTTTATCAATCGATAGGGAATATTAGAAAATTTATAATAATTCATAATATATGTATTTTGGTCTTTTTTTAATTTTTTTTGTTATCGTTGACTCTGATTGGGACTGACTGACTGGCATGGTCGAAGATCTTTATTAAATTTGATGTAGTATAATGTAATTTGTGTATGAATGAATGGATGAGGTAGTCAAACAATTTCTGTCTGTTGGGGCTGGTCAACTATGGTTTTCTTATAGAAAAATCAGGTTTGAGGATGCCAATGATTATGATTCACATGTCATGATGAATTAACATTACCTCTCTTTCATTTATTTGTTAATTATTGATATAATTAATGAGAAAGGTTAATAGCACACTTTTTAATTGATATATTTTTAACAAAAGTTATATGAGATAATGATTATTTATGTTAATACAAGTCAATTGAGAACCTAAGTATAACATAACGGTGGATTTACTAAATAAAAAAGGTGTATTACATCCACTTAACAATAAGATAAGCAAAAGAACATCTCAACACCTAAGAAGAGAAACATAACGAGACTAATCGAAGATTCTAGGTTATTACTAATTGGAGACTCTAGGCCTTGGGCAACTATTACATGCACCCTTGACAATGATCTCATTCCTCTTTGTGATGGGTTCTTCAAGGCCCCTCCTCCGTCCTTGCATTTCTAGGCAATTAAGTTGCCGTTGTTCCGTTTCTTAAACATCGGGAATGGAGAAAGTTACCTTTCACATAGCATTGATCCAATCGGTATAAATTTTGATTGATTCTTGGGTGAATTTCATTCGTACTTCTATTTGTTTAATGTCATGGAAAGAAAGAAAATAAAATTTTAAAATTTGAATTTGAAAAGAAAAATTAAAATTTTTGTATTAAAAAATATTTTTTTCATTTTTTCTATAGATAAGGCAGAAGAAAATATTTTATTAATCGTAATTTCTTTTCTTTTTATTTTCTTTTCTCGTTTTTTCTCCTACTAAACTAACCACAAGTCTTGCCAAGAGATTTTCTGGCTGTTGATGATCAACCATCGTGGTGGTTTCTCGTTGTTTGTGTGAGGGAGCAAGTTGAAGGAAGACAAAAAATTGAAAGTATTTCTTCTATATCGAAAACCATTCTTTATTATACATGAGGACTTATATTTATAGTGTTTATACAAATTGAAAAATGATATATTATGTGTACTACTCAAACTTGAAAAAATTCAATACTTAGTAATTGATCGAGTAAATCACTTAATATGAATAAATTAGGAAAGAGGAAAACTATATATTTACTGATTTATATAAAAGGAAGATAAAGATCACATATAAATCTGGAAAGGATTATCATACATGGTAAGATAAGATTATTACGGAATTTAATTAGGAAAATTGAGATTATAAGTGAAATTTCACCTCTATAAAATGGTGACTAAATTTTAATCTATTATTAATATTTGCTTTTATATTTACCTTACTAACTTGAAAAATCTTTACAAGTACATCCTTCACCATACTAGAAGGGGCCAAATATTAAGTCAAGTATTAAAAACTTTTTAAAAAATTCAAGAGAACGAAGAAAACTGTAAAAACTTGCCTCAAAGAAAGAAGATAATAAAAACATGAAATAATAAAAAAACAAATAAATTCAATAATAAAATTATGAAGCAAGTAAAATAAAATAAAATAAAAACTCTAGAGGTTTTTTGAGTACATAGACGAATAATATTGAACATGTTTACAATGGAGTCAAATGTGAAGACACGTTGGAGTGGAGAAAGTTTTTGGAGAATGAAGCTATGATATGTTCACTCAATCACATATTTAAAGTAATAACTAGTTTAATTTCTTGCGGATATTAAATTCATATTTTATAATTTATAAGAATAAATTTTTTTATATTATTTGAATTTTTAATAATATATTATTAATTATTTAGTTTAAATTTTAATAAATATATGTTAGTAGATATATCAATAAAAAATGATTATCGTATATAGGATTATCTTTACTTTATTAATGTTTTGTATGTTTTTTTTATTTTCTTTTTAAAAAATGATTTAGTTCATTGTTTTATCTTTGTTTTACACGCTTAATTTGGGATAAAAAAATTGAATGAAATTATTTAATTACAATAGAATTTCGTGTTTTGTTAATTGCATAGTTTCAATATTTTAAATATATCACAATTAATGAATAAAATATTTTTTATTATTTGATCAAATGATA
>PYAF01006013.1:687564-704680 GCA_007407185.1 Glycine tomentella | reverse complement strand
TTAACATTTCCATTATACATTTATTATTAAAATTTATTTGAAAAAATATTTTCTTTTCATTTATTAAATAATACAAATCATCAAATACTATTTTTTTTAAGAAGACACATGTGAAAAAAAAAGAAAATTAAGAATCACATTCATCTATTCCCACAAATTCAAATCAAACACATAAAAATATGTAGTAATGATTTTTTAATAAATTTTAACTAATAATAGAGAATATGTTATTGAATTTTTTTTAATATAACTGAGAAAAAGTTGAAAAATTATTTAAGCTTTTTAAAAATATTTTAGATAAGAGAAATATAAACAATACACTTTTTCTAACACATGTTATTGTTGATTGGAATGTACTAAAAACTATAAAATTATGAAAAAAAAATTCATTAAAATTAAATTTTAACCAATAACAAAGAGTATGTTAAAAATCCTACATTAAATGTCAATAAAAAAAATACATTAAAATTAAATGTTTTCCCAGTATTTTTCTTAGATAAACAAGTGTGCCTTACGTGAAACAACATATCGGTTGTTCGAAATATAATTTAAAATAATACATGGTAAGTCTTAATAAATAAAAAAACATAGTAGTATTATCTTGTGTAACACTCAACGAATCCAAGTCTATAAGAAATTTGGTAAGATGTCTCTATTTCTTAACCCCTTAAATTTGGATGCCATATGATTTCACGAGATGTAATTCAAAGTTCAAACAGAGGACCCGTGTAGACATTCTCTAAAGAGTTGTTAGATGATTAATTAAATAATTAATGGTGCGTGGTTTACGTGGCTATATATATCTTAGACTCTGACTAGTCTGGTAAGTAAGACATAAAAATATTGAGTGTGAATTTTATTTGGTTTCGTGGGGTGAAAAAGAAGGTTATGCAATTTGATCTCTTCTTTTTTCAGGTTTGGCAGATTTTAAACCCGAGTTGATGTGCGATTATTTGAATTTAAATTTTGGGATATCTCTTTCTACTGTGGGTCTTAACTTCTTAACCATTAAATATCTAAATAATGACTAGCGTAGTCGCTCGTAGATTGAAATTCCAAAAGATGTTAAAAAACTGACCTAATACTTGATAATAAGTCGATTTATTCACTATCTGCCTAATAAAAATATAATGTGAACCATGATGACAAAAAATACTAAGTTAAAATATTATTAAAGATATAAGTAATTTTATGTTCAACATTATTGATTAAAATATTATTTAATCTGAAGTTGAATACACATTTAACAAGAAACTTTTCTAGAGCTAGCTAGAAGGATGTCTTAGACCAATCTTCTACCATTATGTAATGGCTAATTAGTTCATACCCTAAAAGGATAAAACATTAATCTTAATTAATCATTTGCTATACATGTTTTGTCCAAATCTAAGACACTCGCAAGTTGCAACACAACTTTAAGAGATTGATGTTTTAGAGTTCTTTCATTCATTTTTTTTATTGTATTAATAATATTTTTTTCAATGTCTTCTCTTGTTATTATTATCCCATTTTGAATAATATTTTGTTGATTTGTCTCTTGTTTTAAACTTTTCAATCTATTTTTCTTATTATTTTGCCTAAATTCTGCTTCAAGATCAATATATAGCTCCAACAACATCATCAAAAGATATGACGAACAATGTCATTAATGTCATTATTTGTTATGCTAATGATTAATTGATCATACAAATACGAATTTGGTAAACTTTGAAGTAAAAATTTAGCATATTCATTTTTTACTATTATGATATGTGATACTCTATGTTGAGCAAATAATGTATTAATATTGTTTATATGATTTGTTACTCACATGAATTCACTCTTTCAAAGAGTGTATGACCTTCACTTTAAGTATATTATGGTGTCAAATGACTTGACCTCATACAAATTGATGAGACTATCCCAAATTTCGTTTACAGTTTTTCTTTTGAACAACTCTTAAAACTGAACCAATCATTGCTAGGGACATTTTTTTTTGTCAGCGAACAACATATTATCATTAAATAAGGTATAAATAAATATTCATCCATATACAAGAAAGAAGACTATAAGTTCCAACAAAAAATCCTTCCCACATGGTTACAACATGTTTAAGAATGCAATAATCTAAATATTAAATAAACATAATAATAATTCTCATATCTCCCAAATTAACAACAACATTACCGCTATTCACTTTCTATTAGTGATACTAGTTTTTAACCCGTGCAATGCACAAATTATATAAAGAATTTGAGTGTGTTTATTTTGGATTTTTTTTTATTTAACTATAAAAATGAACATAGATATCTGAAAAAAATATGACAATTTTTAGTTAATTTTTTTATCTATCTTATGCTATAATTTTATTTTAAATGTATTTATTTTTATTTAATGGAAGTGCATAATTGAATTAAATTTATTAAAATAATATTTGAATTATGCAAATTACAAAATCACAATAAAAATAACACAACGAGTGTAATATTTAAATTGTTACAAACATACATAATATTAATCAATAAATTAGACAGCAATTATAAGTTATTATTAAATAATTTTAGAAAATTAAAATTAAAATAATTAACTAAAATAGGTAAATCTTCACATTTGTAATCCTGTAAAAGTCTTTAGGTATAAAAGGTCGTCTCATACATATTGAGATAAGGATACTTAAACTCTTTTACATCATAGTTAAATATTTGGATATCAAAACAATTTGCACCAACATAATTGAAAATAAAAAATGCTATGAAATTTCTAACATCACAACATTATTGTTTGGATCCATGGTATATGATTTTCCAGGGAAAACCTTGTCTCCCAATATTCAATAATCTTCTATTAATATCAATTTCGTCATAAGAAAAATCAAGATTATAATATAAAAAAACATATAAAAGAAAAGACATTTGAATTGATATAAAAAACTTAATCTATACCTTCTATGGTAGTAATTAAAAAAGATGAAAATCACTTATTAAAGATGTCATTGTTAAAAATCTGCAATTGCTCTAGCACGAATGAAGTTTAGAAAGTGACAACAGTCAAGAAATCATACTATTTATAAAGGAATATGGTGCAACAATGAACAATGAAGGTGTTTATGGTTGTTCATATGAGACTATTCTCATATTAGTGAGGTTGTTCATTTTCAAAAACATATCTTGTCATAATAAATATTGCATAATTCACCATGCAATTATGAGTTCATTTCAATGATAAATTTTAATGTATTAATTATACATTTAAGTTTACATGTTTTTTACTTTTAAAAATGTAACATATTTCTGCATTAATTACACATGCCAATTGGCAATTAAGAAATTAACAATGATTAAATATAAAATATATTACAATCATTTTATTTTAACAAATAAGAATTAAATAACGAAATTGCTACTGAATTGGACGGAAAAAATCTTATTCCACTCACCTCTCTTTATACACATAAAGATTTGCATGTCTATCTTTAATTACATCTAAACAATTATTTTTTCTCAAAATTGTCCTTATCTCCACACGAGAAAATTACTTTTATGATATATATTGTTATAGTGATCGCAGTGTGTGAATCAGTATAGAAGGCTAGTTTCCATAAAAAAAATGGCTAATGGACACACTTAAATATCAAATCTTTCTTAGTTGGAACTTTTCTAAATATATAATTTCACACTATAATACTTTATTTCTCGTAATAATAATAATTTTTTTTATGTGAAAGATCAAACGATATATGTTGCAATTGGCCTTGACATCTCCGCATATTGAAATGTTATTGGTTCTAATGATTACCACAATTGAGTAAAAAAATACAAAGAGCAAAATAGTATCAAGCATCTAAAACAAAATGACAAAAAGAAACTAAACATTACATAAAAAATTCCTGAACAACTATGCAAAACACTACAACTACAAGCAAGTATGGAAATAATTTCACAAAATAAAAAACTTACAACACCCCCTTTCTAAATATAAAAATAAATAAATAAATGCACCTCACACAGAAATAGAAACCGAGAGTTATACAAAAAAAAAAAAAAAAAAAAAACCATGTAAGAGAAGAGAGAAAGAAAATGGGGTGTTATAAAATTCTTAGTAAAACATCCTTACGTATACTTTCAAAGGACAAAGACAAACACGTTTGATTGTCTTCCTATGTCAGATTTCAACATTCATTTGACAGTCACAAACATGAAACTACCATTGGGCAGCATTGAGCAAAGAACTATCTATCGATTTTACACAAAAAAAAAAAATGTTGCTTGAAATGTGAATATAACACGGAGAAAATAGATACTATAATGGCAAAAACATAAAAGCAAACTAATTGTAAAGGCCTTGAGTACCCTTGTATGCAAAATTAATATATTTTCTTCTAACAAAAAGAAAATACGGTGACCAACCAATTTAGGGAGTTGCCTTCGGATCCAAGAGAAAATAGACAAAGAGAAACATCCCCTGTCGAATAAATTTTTTGCTATTAAGCAAATGACGAGTTAGGTCTTACCACTGGCCACCAAGTGCTGTGCTTGTCTGAAGGTTTCTATAAGCGTACGAGAGAGTTCCACGCTTCAAATGAATAATTGATCCTATGCAGCTCAAAACAGAACTATATTGCCAACAATAGATCCTCTAGCTAGCTCAAGAGCCGAAGGAATTAATGATCAGTGTGATAATCTGCGAGAATGACTTATTGTACCTTTTGGTGGAGTGTGTGACTTCAAACCTCTTAAATGGCCACTTGTGCTACCAACTGAATTGATGTCTAAACCCATAGGACGAACTGGATCACCCCCTTCCAACACTCTCAGGATCTACAATCACGTTAAAAAAGAAAAAAGGACTTTCTCAATATATTATAAAAGGAGTTTGTTTCTTAATTAAGCAACTAATTTTTATTAAGAGGAGTAATAGGAACACACTCTTTAACATATCTTTCCTAACATACTCTCTTTCATTAGTTAAAATATATTCAAAACTATAAAATTAGAAGAGTCATTAAATGAGATATGAGACTCACTAAATTATGTGATTTTTAATAAATTTTAATCAATAAAAAAAAGTGTGTCCAAAAGAGTATCTTCTTGTATTTCTTTAAAGCACCCAAGTAAATCAGACCTTTGACATTGGGGGTCTGGCATCAGGATCCACACGAAGACACAACGAAGCAGCTCGTGCCATGGCTTGCAACTGAAGATTAAATTCCAATGATTCCTCAGAATCGAAGCATGGTTTGAGAGAACGAACGTTTTGTAAGATATGACTGGGCTCTAACATGCGTATGGGATGAAACCATTCAGAAAGATACGAGTACTGTCCATTGAACTGTTCTAACTCGCTAATTCTTCTACCTGTTATTAACTCTAATAATACAATTCCAAATGCATATACATCTACTTTATATGTAAGGTTTCCAGCGTCAAGATACTCCGGTGCAAGATACCTAGTTTATGTAAAGTTACCTTTGATTAGAATCAAAACTATGATGTCCCATATTTAATTAATGCCAAAGCAAGAAAAATACCCTGAACTTCCTATAACGCGATCTTCAGTATCTATATTCCATTCTGAGTGCCATCTAGCAAGCCCAAAATCAGCCACCTAAATGAATGGTAAATGAATAGATTTAACAGCAGTTACTTATATATATATATATATTTCTTTTTTTTTAGAAACAGGCGACACCGCAAAAAGGATTGAAACATTCCAACTATGTGCATCCTTCAACCCAAAGATCCTCTACCAAAGCCTAACCCAAATTTATATATAGAAGAGCAAGAACAATAACAAAACATGGGGGGACTAGGCCAAAACCCATGGAAGGTTAGTAAAATCTGTACTCAGGAATCCCACTGAAATTGCCGGCACAATAATAGGAGCAAAAAGAAGGGACAGAGTCCCACCAAAAGGAGTTGCTGGCATATTTATTTATATTTGATCTCTAAAGCATTATCGTTTAAAATTGAAGAATTGCAAAACAAAATAAAATTGGAAGTCAACTTTTGGCAAAAATAAATAAAACCAGACGGGCAAGTAAGTTACCAGAGGTTCGAAGTCATGGGTTAAGAGAATATTTTTGGGTCGAAGGTCTCTGTGCACTATACACCCAACTCTACAATCTTCATGAAGGTAGCGTACGCCTCGTGCAGTTCCAATTGCTATCTTTAAGCGGGAATTCCAATCCAAAGGCATACTCCCATCTGCTGCTAATCAAATAATGGACTATGTGAACTCTCATTGGATTTATGGATATTGAACATTCAAATGGTAATTAAAAAGCCAGAAAGAGAGAAAGGACACTGAAGAAGTGTTTGAAATAACGGAACTTAGTAATTAAATTACATACCATGTAAGTAGAGGTCCAAGGATCCGTTGCATATGTACTCATAGACTAATATCCTCAAATTGCTCTCTATACAAAATCCTATCAACAGCACAACATTTCTGTGTTGTGCACAGCTCAAAACCCGAACTTCCCTGCAGAAATCAAGATCTGCTTGAGAGCCACCAAACTTCAACTGTTTCACCGCAGCAACCTGACCATCTTTGAGTATTCCCTTGTGGACCACACCAAATCCACCTTCAGCCAAAAAATTCTCATCTGAGAACATATCAGTAGCTTCCTCTAGATCTTTGTAAGAAAACCGTTTTGGAGGCTTTCCAAATACTGGTGCTTTATTCTGACACTGTGAGCATAAGGGAGGGGGTATAGAGGTAGTTCTGCGCAAAGGAATGGAGTTATCTCTGATGCCCCAGTTGGGGACATAACTTCTACTTTGAGCTTGGTCAAACCCAAGTTCATTTGTCCTCATCTCTTGATCACAACGTATAAAATTCTCAAGTAAGGTTTTCGAAGTTGGAGATTTAGTTCTTTGGATAACACTGTTGTTTTTTGTTTTCTGAAACTTCTTGTCTACAATTTGGTTTTGAGGAATCCAAAATATAGTCTTGTTATCACTGGCCAAAAATGATGTTGGACGTGTCCATGAAGTGGGAGAGCTATCTCTTTCAAGATCAAAGTATAATGGTGGCTGGTCATTAAAATCTTTTGGTTCGTTGATTGATTTGTCTGTTCTTTTCTCTGGGCCCTGACCCTCGTACAGAGGGTTTTGTTCATGGACTAGGAAAAGAGAAGTGGTCGATTCAGAACTTGACCTTGAATTTACTCCTATGTTTCTTGTAACAGAAGTACCTGCTTCAGGGCTACTTACTGGGGTAGAATGCTTCAATCTCCTGCTTTTTAGCTTTGCAATTTCTATACCTGGTGAAGAGGTAGCAGAAAAAAAAGGAGTTTGGAGTTCATTGGAATTAGACCCTAAGTTAAGCCTGAGGATTTTTGCCTGTGAACCATGCATCACCACTATGCTACACTTGAGTTCATCCATGCAATGCTTTACCTCTTGCTTTAATTTCCTGTTTCAGCAACGTAAGGTATTCATCAACAAATTTCTCATATATTTATCATTCGGCTATGCAGCTCCAAAAAATTCTACTTACTTCTAATTGGAAGTTGTGTGAAGTGAAGTTGTTCAATCAAATCCTAGAAAGAGCAATGCCTCTTCGAATCTCAAATGTAATGTCACAACTTTACAAATATTATCCGCTTCATTAATTAAAATGTTAACTGGACCTAGCAAAGAATTACTAGATGGGAAAAGACAGAATGCAATAGGTTGCTTTTTCTGTTTACTGATAGGCATAGTTTTAAATATCGGCCCGCAACGTAACAGATTTTCGACTGTCTACAACTGCATTTCAGCCCATCAACTGTCTTTTTCCGCAATTACTCGCAATGTAAAGGTTTTTTGACTTACCATAACTACGACCATAGCCGCAATTTAAAACCTTGCTGGAAGGTAATAATTGGTGAGCCAATAGTTGGAGGCTATTCAATGCATATATCAAATTATCAATTGAATGATTAACCTCATGCAATTGGCTAGTATAAGGTTCTCAAATCTCAAGTATGCCTAATCGGCCGTTGAGTAATAGTAAAACACAGACAATATTCTGCAGATAAATTGCAGAAGAGGTCACCCAGTAAAAACTAATTAGCAGTTCAGAACTATCATGATCTTCATTAATTTTTAGATGACACATAAATAAATACTACTATTATTAACTTTTTTCTTAAATTAATTTTTTTTGAATACGTGTATTTAGTTTAGTGGAGCTATGAAGTATGAACACATAATAATCTTAGAATTGTAATCATTTCTCGTCACCCACCCAGCCACCAACGTGTTACGCAAGGCCAATTGACCTCATTCACGGGGCATGCATGGAAGAAATGAGAAAACATATTTGCAATCAAATAAAGAAACTAATAGCTCAGAAACAAAGAAATACTTTTTTCAGGTTTAATTACTTGTCCAGTATGACCCAATGGGAACCGCTCCATCTAGCTTCAGCCGCCACAGCACCACTGGGAGTACCCGTGACCACCTTAATCTTCACCCTAACCTGCATTTTAGGAAAAATAGAAAAAGTCAATTTAACAAATATACTATGTCATACCTTGAGATACAATAGCCGTTTTACTATGTCATTTAAACAGATGCATTCTTAAGATCGACCAAGTAGGAATGGTAATGTATAGAATTTGAGAGAACACATTCAAATCTCACACTTTAGAAAAAGATCTGCACTCGTAATCATACATAGCTTCGGCTAAGATTATAAATTTATAATTTTAGTGCCTGCACCCATTTCTAATGTGTATCTATATACTCTTATATTTGTTATATACTTTTATCAAATAAAATATTTTCATGTGTTTATTCATGAAAACTAGTGAAACAAATTAAATATTATTTCTAGTGAAAAAAATTAAATATTATTTTAATATTCAAATTTATTATAAAAAATTAGTAACAAGTACTGTAACATCTAATAACTCAATAAAAATATACCAAAAGATCTTTCAAATCCTAATTATAAATTATAATAAAATGTGTGTATCAAACCTATGTGACGGATAAGAAAACCTACTAGTTGTAGTTGTGAGTAATTTTTTTTATCCCATGTAATGAATAAACAAACCCACTTCTTTGTGAAAATTCATTTGCAATTGCAGCTTGGGTTTCTTGATTTTAGCTCTTGTTTGCAATGCAAAATAGACTTCTAATATTTTTTAAATTTGGTGTGAGAACATCAATTCTCCATTTCCGTGAGAAATTGGTTGTGACATTGAAACAAGTAGTCAAGCTACCCGCAACTAATCTTGTTGCTCATAATTTAGATATTTATCATCAACGTTAACTTCTACATGTTTATGCTGCGATACTTACTAGCCATTGTATCACCTCTAATATACTTATTGAGCTTCAAACCTCGAGTTTTTGCAAGCACTTGCTACTACCAAATTAAAAAGTTTTCTTCAACGAGATTAATGGAGTTGTGTTGTGAATGTTTGTAGAGAGAATTGAGATCTTGAATATTTAAGTCTAGAAACCATGGTGAGCTTATAGCTCCAAATATTAGGGGCATAGCATGAGGAAAAGTAAAAATTAAAGAAAGAAATTTGAGAAAAAAGAAAAGTAGTCTTCATCTATTTGTGTTCACAAAGTTACATATATAGAGAGACATTAATTATAATCAATTAATCATGAGTGTATGTAGATCGACTGACACAGTAAAACACTAATTAAAACTAATTACAACCAACTCTTTACTGTCAATAACGGTAAAATCTTTCCCTTTAACACATACATAAATATAAATTTCTTTTTCTTTTTCTCTAGCACACATGGACAAGCATTGTTTAAAAAATTCAGGAAAAAAAAATTAAAAATATTTAGTCTACGAATCCATGTGCATGTGCAATTATTGACAAATCATAACCTCTATAATAAAGACAAGATTTCAAAAGCATATACGAATCGAACAAACTAAGTCAAGCTGGTACAACTTTGAAGAGATCAGAAACTTCCTCAACTCTGACAAGCTACTGAAAAGCAAAATTGAGAGCACACACATTGTCTTTTTTGGTGACACAAAATATATAATTATATATAAAATAATTGGCACAATAATTTGACATACTTTGATTCTATATTTGTTTGAGTTTAAATAGAGAATAAGAAAGATAGAGATAACGAAAACGAATTGAAAATATTAAATTACTGATTATTTGAAAGAAGAAGTAAAATGGAAGATTTTTTTTTGTATTTTTTTTAAAAAAAAGTAAATAGTTTTTATAACCTAAAAAAATTATATTAAGAAAAAATAGTAAAATAATTCAATTTTTTATTTAAACTTAATTTGTGCAATTAGTATAAAAAATTAATATAATTTATATATTTTTAGGTATTCTTCTACTTATCTTAATTAATAAACAAGAAAAAAGTTATATTTCTTCCATTTTTTATATATTCATATAATTAAATATATAAAATCTTCTCTATTTTATTTATTTACTTCGTATTTATTTTTCTCTTATATGTTTCTATATTTTACTTGTAATGCAAATTGCAAATTAAATGAATAAAAAGAGAGTAAAATATGAATAAAAAAATTGCAAACATCTCCGTGACTCCGTCCCCGAAAGAAAGAGAATGAGACAAAAACGACAGCGCGAATATCGGCATAAAGTCGCAAGGGTTTTTATTATAAAAAAAACGGAAAAAATAATTGATAAACAACCGAACCGGTTCATCAAGTAAAAAAACCAGCTGGAAAACTCGGTCCTTTTCGTCTCACTACGTTAAGAACTGAGGTAACAACTTTGACAGAGAAAGGTGGTGGAAAGTACCAGTTACAGCGTGTTCGGGTTTGCGGTTAATGCAAGTGCATATAATTCGTCAATTTTGACATCAACATTATAATAATTTTCTTTCTTTAAAACCGTGAATCTGATGCTATACAGAAAATCGGGTACAGGCAGTTGTTACGGAGTAACAAGGTTTTAGATGGTGCTGCGGTCGCGGTGAGTGAAAAAGATCCTTGCATTATTATAGGTAATTGTGAAAAAATATGACTGATACGATCGCAATTACGATCGTCGAAAAATTGTTACGTTGTGAATTCAGTCACGGTTAAAGATCGATATTTAAAACCATGCTCCGTACCTGGTATATCATATATAGTTTTATTTTTCTCATTTTTCTGCAGTTCAGGTAAATTAAATTTCAAAGTTATTTACCTCGATTTGATTGTGCAGCTGAAGCAACATCTGAGCACAAGACTCGGAGATATCGGAAATTCGCTCCGGCAACTTTCCCGCCAGTCCGTTCGTACAGTTTCCGGCGAGTCTCGAAAAAGTCCAGAACCTTCTGCCTGAAGCAATCGACATCCACACATAATAATTAGTTCAAACTCTAATCCAGTTCAACCAATAAGAATTAGAACAAAACTTATATACAATTTCACAGCTATTTTCAGTGTGGTTCTCAAATAAGAGTTAGAATTTTACTACACGAATTATTGAGATATGAAACTCTAATTCTAATTAGAGAATAATAATACTGAAATCACACAAATACCTGCATCTAAGTTTTGTCGTAAGAATTAACTAACACTTTGATTAAATAGAATTTAACGGAATTGAGATTTATAGATAGGTACCGGTTTTGTGAGGAGAGTAAATGGCGAGGAGCGTGATGGAGTCGCTGGAGTGAACGACATGAGTTAGAGCCCAGGCTAAAGCGGTGTTGGAGATGACCTTCTCGGCCTTGACGGCGACGAGAACCTTATTGTAGACGGTGGCGGTGGTGGCGCTGTGCCTGGCGCTTCTGGAACCCACGCTTTCGTCTCTTAGCATTGCTACTTACACATCAAGTGTGGAAGATGATGGACAAGATTTTAAATATTTGTCGCGTTTGTTGATATCGAGTCAAATAGGAATAATTACTATGGATGCAATCCAATTGCGGTTGCAAATAGTTAAAAAATCTTGATATGCCCCAAATCACTATGGTGGACAGTTTTTCAAAACCTTGATCATGGATGAAGGAAGATGAGGGTGTGTGTGTGAGAGCTTGATCGTTGCTTTATTTTGCGGACTTAACTTGAAGTCCCCAACCGATGTCTCCACCTGGCATTTACCAACCCTGGTTTGCTTAACGTAACCACAGTTACCACTCCTAAGTAGTTAGTTGTTGCTTGGGAGGGGAGGGGCCTGGTGAGGCTAGCTGGTGATGTCTGTGTCTCTGTGACGTAGCACAAAGGAAATTCTAGGGCCATCAAGTAAATATAAATGTGAAATAAATCATATCTATATCAAAAAAAAAAAAAAAATCGTGTCATGTAAAATGTTCTAATATGAAATTATATAGTTTTTTTGGGTGAAAAATATATTGTTATAATTAACATTTTTTAATTTACAGATGACAAGTATCCAACTTCTTGTGTTAATTATAACTATTTTTTTTTCTTTTTTTGCTAATGAAAAAAGTTTAGGTGCGTGGGTTGTGGGGTTTCACGACTAGGGCAGAGTTAATTAGAATTCTTATGAAGAATATACCTTTTTAAAAATATTTTTTTATAATTATAACCCCGGTAACAAAATTAAAAACTTAAAATGTTTGCAAACTATTTAAATTCCTCATCACTATGTCCATGTTAATAGGTTATTTCTTCCGAGTATTTAAACAAACATTGTAATTATATTTAATTAGTTGAAATTAATTCTATTTAATTTTATCCCACTCTAAAGTCTCAACCAAACCTACAGAGTTTGTGAAATTCATGAGTTTTTTAATAATTTATTTCTTCTTTTTTTAAAACACAATGCCAAGTCCGTTTAAATATTAATTTCTTGTACAACTGGTATCGATCTAAGTTATGTTGGGTCCATTTTTATGAAGGGAATTACTAATCTGACATTTTCAGTTGCTAATTTGACATATTGGTACTAACTAAGGTTTGACTTAGAATACATACAGCAAAGATGACAAAAATTTGATGGAAACAAATTGGTTTTGTGTTTATATTAGCAACTTTAACATGCTAAATGAATATATTTTTATGTATAACTAATATTTTGGTCTAAGTATTTTATTAAATAAAAATTTATTTATATATAATTAAATTTTATAAAATATAAATATTTTCAATATAAAAATTATATTATCATTAAAGTGTATTAATTTATAATATATAAGAATGTCATATTAAACTTTTAGATCAAAATAAGCAGTTATGGATGTATTTTCTGAAGCAGCCGTTCAGCCAGCTTGCTTGTGTCAAATGATGTTTTTAAATAGAGAACATGCTTCAAGCAAATAATAACTAATAAGTAACCCCCACCCCAAGCTAGCATGTAAATAATGACATCATTAGCAATTTAATATGACATAATGGCACAATCGTTAACAAAAACCAATTCTATAATTATAAAGATTTCAGGTTCGATTTTAAGAATTAAAATTTAAAAGACTGAAGTAAAACGATATTTTTTAAAACTAAAACTAACATCTCAAAGAGACAAAGAATTCTTAATATAGAGTTTTAAGAATATATCAGCAGAATTTATCACATACATTATTGATTGTACATATATAATAAATCATAAATATATATTTAATGTAAAAGATGTTTTGAACCTAGCTCACTTATCATTTTAATGGGCAAACAGTTCAACTCTTAAAACATATTACAGTTCTAGGTGGTGAAGAATCGACATCAAGGTCTTGGAAATTTTTACCATAGCTTCTGCATTCTTCATTTGACAATTTGCAGCTGTTTGATGGATTAGTTTTCGCCCAATTCAGTTTATTTTCTTCGCTGATAAACATCGATCAGTACTATTTTAATATTTCAATTACAGCCTAAAAAACTTTATAGAGAGAACATAATTCAAGAAATTGATGTGTAGTTTTTGTTTGATTAATTAACGGTATTTCATTTTAAAAAAGTATGACCAGATACAAAGGAAATGACGAGAGGCGTAACTGATGATTATTTTATTTTCTTTGATCAGCTAATAAGACAAATGTTTCATTCACAATATCAAATGTTTCATTCATTCTGCCTAAATAATTAACAATTAATCATGACTAGATTGACTTCTGATATCAATTCTGTCATAATAAATAAATAAAAAAACATCCATCAATCATAATCTGGATTCTCCTTCAGAATTACAAAACCTTCAAGAATTGGCGATAGGGAAATATATCTGCAGAGAGAAAAAAGTGTTAGTATTAGAAAGGCAACATAGATAAGCCTATCCCCAGCATCCAGGAGAACAGGGGTGAAGTGTCAACTACGCAACCAACCCGAACAAGCACCAATAGAGGCTTCATGTTCTCATCCACAATCAACAACATCCTTGGCTGTTGCAACAAAATATAACAACTAAGACTAGCTTTAGCTTAAAAATGTCACTAGAAAGAGTAAACAAGACTCACACAAACCAGCATTGCCAAAACAAGGAAGTAGAGAACATAATGGTATTTTCCCAACACGATAGTTTTCATATCGTGGCATGCATGAAACACTGTAATTAGACCAGCAATTCTGTCCTGTAAAATATGAAAGGGGAATAACATCAATTCAAGGAAACTGGCTTGCAATCTTACAACACAAGGTTTAAGAAGCGAAAATACTTGCGGTGATAATAAGAAACGATCAGAATGATATGGATTGAGAGTTAATAGGCCCTTTACCAAATGTACAAGACCTTGGGCAATTAGCACCTATAGAAACAAAAAAGAATCAGTGGCCATCGAAACACCCGAAATTGGAAAAATAAAGATAACTAGATGAAGCATACACAAAACAGAAGGTTGGTATCCTTGTAGTAATAGCTTGAAAGATTGCAAAGCATGCCAGCAATTCGAGCATTGTTTGTTCCAGCACCTATTAGACCCAAGGAAATAGACCATAATGATTGAAGTGGCTCTACCATCTTACCATTGCTACTTCCGAATCAGTAAAGGGTTAGCAAAAACAAACAAAATGGAACATTGCCCCTTGTAATTAGAACAAATGCTTACCTTGATTATCTATTCAGACCAAGGTCATGAAGTGTCAAATTGTTAAATATCATTACCAAAGTGAAAAAAATGCATGGATGAAAACCCATTTTACCTTTAGATTAGATATACACAGTAGACCAAGTGCCAGAGGAACTGCTCGACAAATATTTTGCTCTCCATACTGTAGATATAGTTCCAATGCTCGAATTTCCATGTCAAGCCCTGTTCCTTCAACCATTGCTACCATAGCAAGTCCAAGCACCGCAAAACCCTGGTGCATTCTACCTTTTTTAAGATGATTCTTAAGATTTTGCATCTGCATGAAAGAAGCACCAGCAATTATAAATATAAAATTACAGCAGAAAATTTCTTCTTTAAAACTTGTCAGTAATTTATACGATTCTACCATTAGAACATCCTCAGTTCCAGCATAGGCACATGATAGTAGTGTCACGACAATACTTTCTAATTTTTTCATTCAAAGTCTTTGAAACTTCAGCAATTGCCTCCACACTTTCCCGTTGTCATAAAGCAAAATATGAAGAGTGAACTACGCCAGAGTAACTGTCAAATGATTATAAATAATATTGTGAATCCTTATTGTTTTGAAATTGAAAGATAAGGCTCTCTACAATAGACTCCAACCCCATTTCAGTGAGCTGAAAAGATGAAAAGACAAAAAGAAAAAAGAGGCTATTGACACCACCCAACATCTAAATACCTGTCGCCCAAGATAAATAAGACCAAGGCCAAGAGATAAAAGGCATCTAAGGGACTCTCTAGGAGGTAAAACCTTTAACCAGATCATATACAACATTTGATAAAATATCACAAAAACATATTACTAATATTTATTTATATTTAACAACATTTTTACTTAAGCGTTAGACAAAAAAATGTTGTTAAAGATCACATATGTAGTAGTGATATATTTATCAAGGTTATCACATAATTAGAAAAACAAAAATGGCCAGCAAAGAAAAAAATTCCTAATTACATAGTTATTTAAAATGTGAACTATAAACTAATTACAGTATGACTCACAAAACCTTAAACACTACATACCAAGAAACTTGTAAACAAGTGAGGTCTAAATTCTAAAACAAACAAATCCAAAACAAGCTTATTGGAATAAGCCATTTATTAAATAAATTCAATTTGCTTATTCCGGAAATTCCAAACACACAGTTAGCAGTCTAGCTAGAGACGTGGGAAGCAAACGGATAAACAGGAAAAAGCAGCTTCGAGTTCAGCACCAGCCAGATAGCTCTCACTCAACTTTAACCCAGAAAAAAAGAAAAATATTAAAAAGAAATCAAATTAATCAGTAATCACCCAGCAAAACAAAACTTAACATAACATCCAAGTGCTATCCGAAGGAAGGGGTTTTATTCTTTTGATAAAAATATTGAGGCAGTGAAAGAAAAGATCACAAATACTACTACGTAGGAAGCAGTTTTCGTAAGAAGCACGAAACCTTGTTTTCCGTCCAATCCAGTTTCACGCTTTTTAGTTAATTTTTTCACTAACAACTCAAAATTCTCACACAGCCAACAAGATTGTAAGCAGAACCTGTATCAACCTTTTAGCGTAAGGAATTACAACCATGTAACCAGAAGCAGAAATTTAACGATGACAAGTCCAACCACTGAAAACAGCGCGAAATAATTTATATATATGATAGTGGGAGAGAGAGAGGAGATGTGATGTACATGTCAAGTAATTAAGGTAATTATGATAAGTAAATGTATTCTGATTTAAAATTTTGAATAATTAAATTAATTATTAATATTAATTATTACCAATAAATATAAATTTTTAAAGAATTTTTAGAGAATTTTTTTATCTATTTTAGTTAATAAAATTATATAAATATAATAATTAAGATAATTAGAACAAGTAAATATTTTGATTTCAAATAATTAAATTAATTATGATCAACACGTATATATGTTTAAATTAAGGTAATTAAAATTATTTTCGGTTAAGATATCTTTATCTTTATATTAATAAAATTAAAGAAGTCTTACAGTGAATTCTTATACATTTGAGCGAAAATTTTAGAGAAATTTTTATTTATTTTTTAATTCATAAAATTATATTAATATAGTAATTAAGATAATTATGATAAGTATATATATATATATATATAATCTAACTTGAAATTATGAATAATGAAATCAAAATATTTACTTGTTCTAATTATCTTAATT